>SSNP01000013.1:499179-509381 GCA_006937955.1 Pachypanchax playfairii | reverse complement strand
AAAAAAAAAAAAAAAAAAAAAAAATGTGGTCAGTATGTCCTCCGGCAGTCTAAACCTATAGCAGCATAACTAAAGGGAAAGCTCAGGAGAACCCAAGCTAACCCTGACTATAGGATTGTGTAAAAAGGAAAGTTTTAAGTCTATTCTTAAAACTACACAAGGTGTCTGCCTCACGGATAAAAAGTGGAAGCTGGTTCCACAGGAGAGGAGCCTGATAATTAAAAGCTCTTCCTCCCATTCTACTTTTAGAAATTCTAGGAACTACAAGCAGACCTGCAGTCTGAGAGCGAAGTGCTCTGTTAGGAGCATATGGAACAATAAGATCTTTAATATAAGCTGGAGCTTGGTCGTTCAAGGCCTTATACGTCAAAAGTAAAACCTTAAACTTTATTCTAGACCTTACAGGGAGCCAATGAAGTGATGCTAAAACAGGAGAAATATGGTCTCTCCTTCTAACTCTCATCAGAACTCTGGCAGCAGCATTTTGGATCAGCTGGAGGCCTTTAACAGCACTATTAGAACACCCTGATAATAATGAATTACAGTAATCAAGTCTAGAAGTAATAAATGCGTGAACTAAAGTTTCAGCATCCCTTTGATTCAAAATGCTCCTAATTTTAGCAACATTACGTAGGTGGAAGTAAGCCGTCCTGGTAACATGCTTTATATGAGAACTAAAGGACATGTCCTGGTCAAAGATAACACCCAGGTTCTTTACCTTCTTGTTGGAGGCCAAATTAATGCCATCCAACGTAGATGACTGACTACACAACTTGTTCCTAAGATTCTCAGGCCCAAAAGTCACAACCTCTGTCTTGTCTGAATTTAAAAGCAAAAAATTAAGCGTCATCCAACGTTTTACATCATTAAGACAAGCTTGTAATCTCTGCAGCTGGTTGGTCTCATCAGGCTTCATTGATAGATATAACTGAGTATCATCAGCATAAAAATGGAATTTTATACCATGTTGTCTAATAATTTTACCAAGCGGTAACATATATATAGTAAAGAGGATTGGTCCAAGCACTGAACCCTGAGGAACTCCATGACTGACTCTGGTATATGAAGAAGATTCATTATTTACATGAACAAACTGGAATCTTTCAGTTAAATATGATTCAAACCAGTTTAATGCAGTTCCCTGAATCCCAATATCATATTCAAGCCTCTTCAATAGGATCTTATGATCTATAGTATCAAACGCAGCACTGAGATCTAACAGGACAAGTACAGACACAAGTCCACTGTCTGAGGCCATGAGAATATCATTAGAAAGTAAGTATCAAAAGTAAGAACGTATACTGCTGTGGTTTGAGTCAGTTAGAAGATACTTAGTGTTTCGAAATAAGGTCAGCAGTACACCTGTTGTGTATTGTGTCTGTTGTAACTGAATCCCAGAGCATCTTGAGAAAACAATGAGGTACTTTTAGATACTTGGTGAAAAACTTCTGTGTCTTTTGTTGCCACACATAACAACAGTTTGGCTCAAGATGACAGCAGAGGCCAAAGATCTGTCAGCTGTTGCCTCGTGTCATTGCACTCTCAGCTTATTTTACCATGAGTCATCTTTAAATAGTGATCAGGTGCATTGTGGCAAACAGAAATGAATCATTTCACTTGCTTATTTTACCTCATGTGTCATTTATTTAGATTTTATTGATTGTTTTTTCATCTCCCTTTCTCCCGTACTTCATGTCCTGCTTTTACCAGTAAGATGTTATGAGAGTTTAATAAACATATGGTTTTTAAAAAGGTACTTTTAACCTGATGTAATCAGGGAAATGCCTGTCCGTACCTGTAATTAGCAGAGTTAGCCAGTTTTAACTGTATGAAAACAAATTCTCCACAGTAAACAGTGTCACTGTGGGAAAAAAATACAACTTAAACAAAAAAAGTTCTGTTTAATTTTAATGTTCTTAATGTCAGAGTTTTCATATTTTATTCTAACATTTTGCAATGTGGAAACTGTCATGGTGTGCTGCTGTTTTCAACACGTGGTTTGACCAAACATGACTAATGCTTTTTCATAACTAAACATTAGTCATGTTTGGTTTTTAAACTCAAAACATTTCTCACAATTCTTCTCTGGGGGCGTGATTAAGGCCAGCGTGTTTTCCAGCTTGCAGTTAAAAACATGACCAGTGCAGGGTCAAAGTTTGGGCTGCAGTGCCAAGGTCTAAACCTATAAGCTGTCTGTAAGCTGTATGGTGGACAGTTGTAATAAACACGGAATCTGCACAAATATTAAAGAGGCCATTTCATACAAATTTCAGGACTTTGTGGTTATTTCTTAAGTATTAACCAGTAATATGAAACATTTTATATCTAAAAAATGTCAGGAAACACTGATTAACAGACCTTTCAATCTGTCTGCATTAAATTCGGGTGGTTCCGGCTCCTTCCGTCAGGCTTTGGCAGCAGCTCGTTCATATTCATTATTTGAATTTGCTGGACTCAGGTTGGCTAACAAACTAGCCTATGAGAGCAAGGTATACTGTTTCCTGCCCCGCTGCACACGGTAACACCAGACGTTCTCTCTTCCTGTTTGCTACGTTATGCTACAGCTTTTAGCCAGCAGCATGCTAGGTGTGGTTACAACTGCGGGAGCTGATGAATACTAACGAACAAAGGATTTGTGATGAAACAGATACAGGCCGTTTGGACTCGGGAGAACTCGGGTGTTATCGTAGTTTGAGAGATTAAAACTGAAAGAGAAGTTGTTGACCTGTTTTCACACCCACTATGAAGGTAAGAACACCTGTGGAGCTAAAATATTCAACAAAAACTTTAGAAAAACCGTTTTTAATGGAAGGGCCTCTTTAAGTCCTACGACTCCCAAAGAGCTTCAAACTACAGTCTGTCATTCACCCATTCACATACTCACACATTTGGTGATGATAAACTACACACAGATTGCAGCCACAGCTGTCCTGGACACACACTGACAGAGACGAGGCTGCCAGACACCAGCGCTGCTGGACCCTCCGACCAACACCAAAAGGAACATTGTCCTGACTTAAAAGAAAATTTTAATTTACATAGTTTTTACCCTCCTGCTGTATGTTCAAATTCTGCTTTATGTTTTGGTGTAATTAGTTATTTCATGTTTTAAAGAGGCCATTCCATTAAAAATGGTTTTTCTGAGGTTTCTGTTGAATATTTTAGCTCCACAGGTGTTCTTACTTTCATAATGAATATGAACGAGCTGCTGCCGAAGCCTGACGGAACCAGCTGAATTTTAACGCAGACAGATTGAAAGGTCTGTTAATCAGTGTTTCCTAATGTTTTTTAGATATAAAATGTTTCATATTACTGGTTAATACTTAAGAAATAACCACAAAGTCCTGAAATTTGTATGAAATGGCCTCATGACTCTTGTGCACAGACATGAGATGATGAGATCTCAAACTAATTTCATTTCCAGGATTTCTTCAGAAAAACCAAAACAATGCTGTCAAACCAGTGATACTTGTACTTTTAAACATGATTATTATGCATTCAGTCTCTATGTATATCATGAACTACAACAGCTTGCCCTCAGTGCTGCTGCTTTGATTATTCATCACGCCTGGTTTCTGGATGTGTTTTACTGCCAAAAAGAAAAATATTTAAAAAGTAGTTTAAAAAAGCCAGATGACGGTGAAAAGACAAAAAAAAAAAAGTCTGAGTTTGGTAAACATCTTCAGTATTGCTGGCTGTCTTTGAGTGTCCTTGACTTGCTAAAAGCAAAGAAAAAGTCAGGTCTTTATGTTGGAAAGGAGTTCAGCGTGCAGAGCAGGTGTTCCGTGTCATCCCCAGTGTGGAAAGGATCATAAAAGAAAAGCATGGTTTGAAAAGGAAAATATGAGGGGGAGAGGATTAATATCACATTATGTCCAGGGACTACCTGCCAACTGGAACACTATCACGACTAAAACAATCACATCTGTGTCCTGGAAATTGGGTGATAACCTCTTTCCTGCTTTCATGGCCTTTCTAGCCTGATTTTGCTTTCACAGCTTGAGGTTTGGTTTAAAAGACACAGCAACTTTGTTAAACAGTTTGTATTTTCTGCAGGTGATCTGAAAGTAAACTGTTGGCTGATGTAAGGTGTGTATAACTCTTTACAGGCTTCCCCAGTGTTACACCTCTCAAACTGTATTAAAGGTTGATTTATTGGACACTTGCAGGTATTTGAGGGATTTTTAGGCATTTGTTGTATTTGAATGTGTGAGTTAAGCATTTGTTCACCTATGTTTGTTTAAGTGTGCATCCAAGTTTTCCGTGCACTCTGCCAGTCTGCAGCAGACCAGTCGCTGCTCAGTGCCAGCACACAGATGTTTGGCCACTGTCATTTCTGCAGGAATTTGTCTGGAATCTGTAGAGATAAACAGGGGAGACAGTTCATAGAAACCAACAAGTCTGTGATGTCTGACAGCAGAAAGGTGATACTCCTGTGTTGTGTTTTCAAAGTGTTTATGATTAAATGATTTTTTTTTTTTCCATTTTTCATTCCAGGAACTTGTGCTATTATCGTGGGATAGAAATTTCACTGCCAAGTAAAACAATGAATGAAACAGTTACATGCAGAAGATTTGGGGCCAAAACTTCTCAATATGAGTCGATATAGGTGTGTGAAATATAATCCTAAAAGTGGTAAAGATAATACAGTTCTATAAAAAATGTAACACTGGAATAACAAAATGCTCGGGGGAAAAGAACAGTTGTATGCAAGGTTCCAATTTCCTTGTCACATCACTGAGGGAAGACTCGAAGTTAAATTAATTAAATATCTGATCCTGAGATTTTGCATTTCCATGAATAAAAAAGAAAAAAAAATGATGTAATAATATTCATTGGTTTACAATTTGCAGTATTAAATATTATTATATTTTACTTTTTATTGATAATTGTTTAAAACCCTAATTTTGGAGAAATATAGATGAGTTCTGACAAGATTGACTAGCTAACAGATAGCCTGAGCAAAGCCAAGACTAAAGTGAGTTTAGGTTGGAGATGATTGGAAAACAGCACCTATAGTGTCCATATGTGGTATTTAACATGAAGGGACCTCTGAATCGGTTTGAGTGGATTCCTATTTTTCTTAACCTTGTGCTGCAGCTGGATTCTTGTGAGAGTTGGAGTTTTCCAAACCCACAAAAATCCATCTTGTACTGCTCCACCTAAACCATCCAACACGACTCCACTAGAGGTGCGGACCAATCATGTGTTAGCACTGTGGGGCGGGTGTTCAGGTATGATGATAGCAGCAAGTGTCCAAGCAAAGGAAAACAAACATGACCACACCGGTGGACATATGCTGGACTCCATTTTAGGAGAACTAGAGACAATTTCTTGGTTGAGAAATGAGCAAATGGAAGCTTTTTGTGCATTTCTTGATGTGTGTGCCTGGATTTGGCAAGACCTTAATTTACTGTGATTGGCTAAAGACAAGTCATGTAGGTGGAAACTTGCTGGTTTCAGACGCTTGTATGGGAGCAGTTTCAGATCATTGTGTAGCCTCGACTCGACACGGGCTTAAAATGACAGTCGCACATTGTTCTGTTAACACCAACATAAAGAAAATGAGTAAATGTTGTTGCAGAAAAAACATCAGTTTCATTAGATGTTCATTCTCCTGTAATCATTATAAATGTCACGGGACTTAGGAAAATATTATTTTAAGTTGCGTACTATTTTGTGTGACAAGAAGAAAAAGAAAGAAACACAAAAATATAAAACAGATGAGACACCTGGCTGAAATTTATTTTCAATCTTCTCCAGTTAGTTCGTTTTATTTCCAGTTTACCAATAAGTCTGTATTAAGTTGAGGCAAGTTACTGCTGGAGGTTTTTTTTAGATTTTCCTATGACAATCATTCTCAGGGATGCCATCCTTACACATATTAACTTCAGTTTAAAGTAAAAAAAACACAAAAATGAGCTTTAATCTTTACAGAGTGAAAGAATGAGGGGCCAAAAATAATAGTGTGGCATGTTTAACAGATAACATCTCTGGTTTGAGGTTTTCATTGTCATTTTGTGTGTATGCTGATACTGTTGCTCATAAAGCTCTAAACTGATGAGGGGCCCTCAGAGTTTGGCTGCGGAGTGAAAAAACATAAGGGCCTGCAAAGGAAGCATAAGGAAATACAGAAAAAAAGCCAACAGATAGAGTTTCTCTGCAGAAATAAAGGACTTTAGGGAAGACAAGCAGCATCTCGAACCACACTGGAGTCCAATAATACTTAACGGATTGACCCTTTATTTTAAGAGCAATAAAGAAAATTGATTGTGTCGCTTTGTCTGCTTCTCCCCACTTTGACAGCATGTTCCATGCAAAGGAAAGTCTTTATTATTAAAAAAAAGGATATGATTACATTCATCAAGAATCCCAAACAAAAGGATAAAAACATCCTTCACCTGCCAATTGGAACCATCAGTAATGTTAATAACTCTCAGAGACAGTCTGTGATCTGTGATAAAATCATTCTGCTCATGGTCAAACTCTGCAGCTGCAGTTACATGATGGTGAAACTCTTTTCTAATGTCTCTGTTTGCCAAAAAAAAAATGTTTTTCTGCCTGTTTTCAGCAGGCTCCTGTTTTTTAAATAAAATTAAAACGTATATTCTCATTCAAATGTTTACAGTTGGGTATTGACACGATTATGTGTCACTGCACTTGTGGTTATGACGCTAACTTACATAAAAATGCCTGAATCGATGAGACACTATTGTAATCCAAGGAAAGGAATATAACCGTTGGTAAAATAGAAAAGTAACGAAGGCAAAACGAGAACATGCTTGACTCACATCAGACCGGCTTCATCCAAACACCAGATGTTAACCTGGAGGTGACAACACAAACTCCTGTTCCACCCTGATCACACATCTGTTTAAGGTAAATACACTGGCAAGAATCCAGCAGATGCTTTCTATAGAGTCATCTGATCAACATTAAGTTAAAGCAACAGAAAAAAAATCAATACTAAACTTAAAATATAATCAAGATAATAATAAGGAAATGTCACATTATCAGTAATAATAACAATAAAAAACTTAGTTCTGGCAGGTGGTCTGAACTGAAAAGAGTTCAATCATTATTAAATCAATAATCGATTATTTAAAACTTGTAGTGTGTTGTGAGGTTGGGATAGGGACTGATTTGGTCCATGTCCTGGTTCTTTTATTTCTACTGCTCACTTGATCTGGAATGAGAAAAGGAACCTTAAACGCTTATGTTTGCCAATGTACACATTTCTGGAAAAACACATACAAACTGAAAACTTTAACCAGATGCTACAGAACAGTATGTAAAACAAAAATCGCCACAAAATATGTAACCACTTAAATCATCAGTGAGCCATAAATATGCAGACAATAAGCATGTCAAACACAGAAATGTCAGGGAAAAAATAAACTAAAAAAGTTACTTGAAAAGGAACAGAATCTAAAGACAACGCCATCTTTGTAATATTTTCAGACACTGGACATCTAGAAGGGAAATATAGTATTATAATTTATATATGAAAAACCCGGTCCAAAGCCACAAGATTTCCTCTTAACCAAAGATCTGGTTAAATGTTCTTTTACAAAAACTTTTCACATTTGAGCAAAGTTTCTAATGGTCTTAAAGAAAATAAATCTAAGAAATGTCACCTTTTAGAAGCTTTGAGCGCACAAGGATCAATGTTTAAACAACAGCACAAGTTAATGCTTGGATACAGTGTCTATCTGTCAACCCTTGATAAAAGATAAAAAGGTGTGCAGTACTTCACAGAAGCCTGCGTCTTCGGAGACATACTATACTGTAAGCCTCATTCAGCAGCAATGTCTGTTCATCAACTGCTTCCACATTTAACCCATGAACTGAGAGCAATGTAACAGCCTGCCACATGGTGTGTTGGGGAAATCTCATAAAGAAAATGTTTTATTGAGAGCTGAGGGTTTCAAAGACACTTTAGGAAGGAAGGTAACCTTGTGCTACAAGATGGATTCTCACGAGATTTGGAGTTTTCCAAACCCACAAATCCATCTTATACTGCTCCCGTTAAAAACGTCTATTTCGGTAAAATTATTTTCGGACCAATCATGTGTTAGCATTGTGCTTTGGGGCGGGTGTTCAGGTATGATTGGCAGCAAGTGCCCAGGCAAAGCAAAACAAACTGCTGCACCGGTGGATGTACGCATAAAAGCAGCTATTGAATCTGTTTTAGGACTAGAGACGATTTCTTCATTTAAAAATGATCAAAGGTAAGAACTTTGTGCATTTCTTCATGCTAAAGATGTGTTTTGCTTTTCTTAGTGGTAACGACGTGTGTGTGTGTTTTACTCCCGAATGAAGTTGCAAGAGCTTGATTTACTGTGATTGGCTAAAAACAAATCATGACCGACAGACACTTGCTGGCTCGTCCTCCAATCAGCTTAAAATATTATATCAGATGTCCCTCCCTCTTATAGATGGTTTCAAATGGAGCAGTTCCAGATGAATGTGTGTCCTTGACTCGACAAGAGGTGGGGCTACACATAGATCTGGCAGAGCCAGGTTAGAAGGAAGGTGACATCAACAAGAATGTGCACCTCTATAAGAGCAGGATTTTCAGTTTGCTGGTCTGGATCATACAGTGTGTTATTACAATGACGAAGAGGAAAGACATCAGCAATGATCACTGAGAAGCAACTACTGTTGTCCAACAGTCAGGGAAGGACTAAACAAATATTCTGGAATTCATTACAGTGAGAAAAGCTACATACTGTATATTCTCATATATCCTCTCTGGCCTGGGAACACCTTCAAACCCCTGATGAGGACCTGGGAGAGAGATATACAGAGAGTAAGGACAGCAGAGAACAAATGTCAGTATGTCCTCCAGCAGTCTGAAGCTAAAACAGCATAACTAAAGGGAATGCTCAGGATAGCCTAAACTAACACTAACTAGGATTGTGCAAAAAGGAAAGTTTTAAGGCTTTTCTTAAAAGTAAACGGCATGTTTTTCCTCGGGGATTAAAAGTAGAAGCTGGTTCCAAAGAAGAGGAGCCTGATAACTGAAAGCTCTGCCTCCCATTCTATCTCTAGAAACTTTAGGAACTACATGCAGAACTGCAGTCTGCCAACCAGCTTGTTTCCCCCATATTGTGACCCCATAATATGGAAAAATCCTGCAAAGAATTGCTGGATCCAGTTGATGATGTGAATCGCTTCCAAAATCAAATCAATCGGTCCTTATGCAATTTCTTATCTGTCCTGAAAGTTTCATCCACATCTTGTCCTAAACATTTAAGTGATATCGTTAATAAACAAGTATTATTATTATTATTATTAGTAGTAGTAGTATTAGTAGTAGTAGTAGTTGCAGTAGTAGTAGTAGTAATAGTTGTAGTAGTAGTAGTAGTAGTAGTAGTAGTAGTGTTAAAGAACACATATCTCCTTGGTGTACTTAACAGTAAAATCCATTTAGCAGCAACAACAAAGATCCAGCCATGTACAGTACTGTGCAAACGTTTTAAGCAGGTATGACAAAATGCTGCGTAATAATAATGATTTCACAAGTATAAATTAATTATTTTTATCCATTGGAAAAATGTGAATCACATCAATATTTAGGGATATTTAGATTATTGAGTTCTAACCAGTAAAGTCATTATTTAGTAACATTTGCTAATTAGAAAATCAAATTTTTCTAAAAACATTTTTCCTAAAACTTGAAACAATTTTTTGCTGATTACCTGTAAATGTGCTTACAAGAAGCAAATCGTCTGCTTTTTGGACTTTAAACCTATAGGTTTTATGTCTGGAGTAGGTGTGGCACCAGTGTAACAGACCAGGCCAAAGTTAAGTATCTCTCTTCTTCAGTCTCATCCCCCTTCCTCCTTTACTTTCTCATTGCCCTTCTCAGTTTGAAGTGCATTGCTGTATTGAGCCCATGCAGTGCCACCAAGGACCTGCCAGCTCTCTTGTGAACAACCCCCTCCCACCCAGTCCAATTTAAATGTTCTAGTTCCTTCAACCATTCTCCCTAGATAATTAAATCTGCACGGTGTGGGTCCTGAGCACGAGAAACTGCATTGTGGTGTCCCAGGACAAGCAAAACAAATGAAGATCCCAGCATGTGGAGATCAGAAGCAGACACTCTATGTGGTCTTTGTGGCGTAAACTCAATTGGTAGGGGGTAGAGTGGGCGGGCTAGCATGGCATATAAAGTGAGGGGGGGGGGGGGGGGAAGT
>SSNP01000013.1:479373-499169 GCA_006937955.1 Pachypanchax playfairii | reverse complement strand
GGGGGGGGGGGGGGTGGAAGTAGAAAGAGTTTAAGGCAGATATTGTGTGCTTAGAGATGGAAGAAAGAGAGAATGACCCAAAGCACTGAGTGAGATCAGATGAAACATTAAAGAAGGGAAAAGGAAGAACAGATGGAAAAGAAATATTGAGTGTAAAGATGGTTTCAAATCAAGAAATGCCATTTATTAGAGAAGTGTTTTACTTTGATTAGGTGCTTTCAAGTTTTTATCACACATTCAGCCTATTTAAGGCTCTGGGTCGTTTGGTATTACAGTGTGCACCACACTGAACATGGACCAGACAAAGCAAAGACCAGAGATGTCTGAGGAGTTCAGAACTCAGGCTACTACCAGCGGCTTCATGTTCTGTGACTACACCTGCCAAAACTATTAAAAAGTTAAAGGATCATGAGACTCTAGTCAACATCCCCGGATGTGGATACAAGAGGAAACACAACCCCAGATTGATCAGAGGTATAAAGCAGATGGTGAAAAGGAGCCAAGGAAATCATTCAAGCTGAAGTCCATGTCAAGATACGTCACTCTCTGATTACATCATCCAACGCAGGTTGCATGGTGGTGCAGTTGGTCGCACTGTGGCCTTGCAGCAAGTATCAAACCGGAAGAGACTCAGTGTGCTGTTGCCATGCGCAGCGGGGCAGGAAACAGTATACCTTGCTCTCATAAGCCCCTTTCAGACAGGCCATGACAAAAGGGAATGTTTCCGGCTTCGTTCGTTGTGCTTTTCTGTCTGAAAGCGTCGTTGCGTGTCGACCCGCATAATCTGGTCCAGGACTTATCCTACTGAAGACCTGGTAATAAGAGCCGACTTTACGCGGTGCAGTGTTTGTATTCAGACAGGAGATGTCCCGGGAAAGTGGGACACACACATTGACGTATCTCACATGAACGACCGTGTATAAGAACATGTGATTTACCCCCGACCAAAACACGAACCAAAATACTCAGTCATGTTCCAACGTTCTGACCAGAGCTCCAGATCTTCTCAGATCATTTGCCTTTGATCCTCGTTCAGAGACGGAGCCGATCTCACCACCGTCCACTGATCCAGCTCATCATCCCGAAGTAAACTCATGCTGCTCTGTCGCGCTGCACCATCGCTTACTTCAGGAGCCAGGTGGAGTCTCCATCGGTGATGGTAAGCGAGCAGAGTGGAGAAGCTGGAGTGGACAGCGGTGAGATCAGATCAGTCTCTGAACGAGGATAAAAGGCAAATGATGAGGAGATCTGGAGCTCTTCTCAGGAACGTTGGAAGAATGACTGAGCGATCAGCAGGTGAGACTTGAGGCGAGCACCGTGAGTAGTTCCAAGTACACCTGGCTGCAGCTCCCCACCCCTCCCCCGAATTTCCTTTCTGTTTGAAAGCAGCCAAAAGGCAATGCTCTAAAAAAAAGTGGCGTCTGAAAATACAACTCTGGTTAAAGACCCGATCGGATTGGCCGCAAATATTCCCGAACGTCTATCTGAAAACGGCTATAGGCTAGTTTGTTAACCAATCTGAGTCTAGCAAATTCGAATAATGAATATTACTGAGTTGCTGCCAAAGCCAGACGAAACCAGCCGAATTTTAACGCAGACAGATTGAAAGGTCTGTTAATCAGTGTTTCCTGACGTTTTTTTAGATGTAAAATGTTTCATATTACTGGTTAATACTTAAGAAATAACCACAAAGTAATAAAATCTTTGTGAAATGCCCTCTTTAATAACTTGAAGTAGTTTGCCACAAATAGCATAAAATTATTTTTCAAACATGGTGCTAAAATGTTTGTAATATTAGCAACTCCCTTATTAGTCATGTCAGAGTCATCTGTAATGTGTTGGAGAAGACTGCCATGTTACTGAAACACTGAGTTTAGTTCAAATTCCCTCTGAAAGTTAAAAGCAAGTTTATGAGTTAAAAAGCGTACTTAGAAATCCTGCTAATAAACGTTTTCACATCTGAATAAGGTAAGTGCTTCAAACAAACAAACAAAAAAAGTTATTTATTTTTTTACTTTTAAATAGTTTGTAAGAAGTTATCTTTTGTATAAAAACATATTCTCTCTGAGCAACAGATTAATAAAATTCATTATTCAGTATTTAAAATTCCCACAAAACTACAGTTTGATAATGTTTTACTACAATTTGTATCTAAATATTCTTTTTATTTATGTTATTTATTTATGTTTATTAATGTTATTTTTTGGAAACAAATAGCAAACATTCTGAAACACAATCTGACGTACTTTAGGAAGATCTGACAAAAAATCTTTAAGTTCATTCAGTATCATTAACTAGATGAATTTTTCTCTTTGTTCTCAAACCTTTTACTGTTTTTGGGGATGTGAAAGCCCAAAACCGGTCTCTGATGGCAAATCAAAATATGCACACAGTTAAAATCTTTTTTTTTTTTTTGCTGCTGAACATTGGTAGAGTTAAAAATATGAAATAAGTTGTGAAAAATTATTTTAAATATACATTAATTGGGAAGGATTCTTTATGGGAGGCACACTTGTGCTGGTATTTATCCTTCAGCCAGATGATTAAAAAACAATTACTCCAAAATTCAACACATTCTTGAAGGAATTTTTGTGTGATGTTCAGAGCAATGTCTTGAGAAGTTGTACTTTTTTTCAATTTGACATTTTTTGTATTTCATGCTGTGCAAGACACAATGATATCTTTCAAAAAATCATGTACACAAATAATTTATGGCTTATTGAAAGAAAATTAGCAGCAATTAGGAAAATCTTTTGGTCTAAAACACAATGACCTCACTCACCATGACGTGTGTGTGTGGAGAAACGCTCCCCTCGTCTCTCTCTGCTGTTTTAAGACACACTTCTCCTCAGTTTGTTTCTTTCTTCAGAGGATATTTATCTTCTCTGAAAACACTGTAAAGCCTCCTGAAACATCAGAGTAAGCCATGATTTGTGTGTCTGACCATCTTGACTCTTTCTTGCTCTTGTTTTAGCAGTATTGCCCTCTACTGGTGAAAGACAAAAGGCTTTTTGTTCTTCTTTTCTATGCTGATGTTTCAGCTCCACTTTCAGTGTTGTTCATTAATACTGAAGGAAATTTTGGCTCAAGGTTTTTAAATTTACTTTACCTTATTTCTGCATTCCCCAGAAAACACCAAAATATTTAGGCCAGACACACTCCCACACTCATGCAAACACACAATACATGCAAACACACTAAATCCTAAAAGAATAGAAGGTGTGCAACGAGGAGGAAGAGGAGTGCAGGTGCTTCCAGTAAGTAAGTTTGGTGGTGAGCGGGTTCGGCAGAGTTGTTCTGATAGATTCAACTCCAACCCTCTTAATGATGCAACTTTCAACAAATGTAAATAGTTTCTGTCACAAGGATAATGGAACTTATCCACAGAAAATAACTGTGATGCTGGTTGCACCAGAAAGATCTGTAAGAACACAAGTTACTGTTACGTATCAGAACCACTTATAAAAAATATTTGGAGCAAGACTGTCATGAGTGTGGAGTTAAAGGTCTGGTATTGAGTAGTGGAAGCTGCCCAGGAGAAATACTTGTATGTTGATGAGCTGATCGAGAGCAGGTGAGACGCAGCAGCAGCAGCAGGAGGTTCTACCATATGGCATGACTCAGGGACAGCAGAACCAGGCCAGACTTACCTGCAAGGGAGAGAAAGAGGGGAAAGACAAAGAATGGTGGAAGAAAATTATGAAAGGAAAAGCAGAACCCAGAAGTTTTTGTTACACCCCTTCATTTAAATTAGTATGATCTTTGCAGCAGATTAAATAACCATTTAACACAACATCCTACAGTTACAGTCAGTCAGTAAAGCGTCAATGAACCCTCTAGTACACTGCCAAAAATTACATTTTTACTTTATCACATGCAATTGTTTCCTTTAAAGTTTTATATATCTGTATGCACATACGTACATATTTAGACAACTACACCATAAAGTATGAGTTACAAACCTATAGTCCTTATTTGCATCAGACTTTCTGAGTTTTTTGTAGTGTGAAAACATAAATACATACTGATCGAATCTTATATTATCATTTACTTTCAGTGTCTTCACTGACTCAAGTGTATTCAGCAAAATGCTCAAACACTTGAATAAAAAAGCAGTTTAAAGTATTTTTTTAAGTATTTTAAAATATTTTTCTGTAAATGTGGTTTGTATAAAATGTGGTGATGATTATACTTGCAGGTCTCAGTCTCGCTGAACCAAAACTGTATCCAAGTTGCATTAGAAACACACTGTTCATATTTCATAACCATGCTGGTCAGTTATTTAATACCTTATACCTGGTCAACAAGCAAGGCCTTGGTGAACTTCTTCTGTTTCATAGGTCCTTCAGCCAGCATGCAGAAAGATAACGAGCTTCAACATTGTATGTGGCTGAACGCCAAGTATTTTGTTTTCCACCACTGGAAGAGCAGATGGAGAAAAGAGTGAAAGTGATTACTCAACTGTGTGCCAGGATATAATGCATTGCCCTAAGGTAAAGAGCACAAACTGTTTATTAGCTAGCATTACATTATAATGTAATCCACCAACATGAGGGTCAACAAGCCTTTCTGGATTTATTAACCAAAAATAAGGTTGCATTTCTTGTTAGGAACAACAATATCTACATTAATTTGTTTTTCATACTGTCACAAACTGATACATATGTAAGCAAGTGTATGGATGATAATCTCTAAATTTTTGCATCACTTTAAATCTACAGTTTAAGAGCCAATCCAGCTCTTCTCTCTGTCGAAAAAGAGCTGAAACCAAACAGGCTGAGACTCACTCAGCAGAGTCCTCTGTGCTATAAACTGAAAAATGTTGTTTATTGTAACAGCAAAGTTACACAGTACACTGTAAAAAAGTATCCTTGTGCTGCAAGATTGGATTCTCGCGAGACTTGGAGGTTTCCAAACCCACTAAAATCCATCTTGTACTGCTCCAACTAAACAGTCTGACTCGACTCCACTGGTGTTTTGGACCAATCATGTGTTGGCATTGTGCTTTGGGGAGGGTGTTCAGGTGTGATTGGCAGTAAGTGCCCAGGCAGGCAAAGCATAACAAACATGGCCGCACTGGTGGGCTATTGAAACTGTTTTAGGAGAACTAGAGACAATTTGTTTGTTGAAAAATAAGCAAAGAAAAACACTTTTTTCTTGGTGGTTACGATGTGTGTACTTTACTTCCGACTGGAAACTTTTTATGGGAGCAGTTCCAGATCATTGTGTGGACTCGACACGGGGCTACGCATAGACCTGGAAGAGCCATGTTATTAAAAAAGTACATAGACAAAATAGCCAGTAAACAAAAATAGTCTGTCAGTAAAATGAACTAAAACATACCATAATGTGAGCACAAACTACACAAAAATTATATATGGAGTAAATACTACTTTCTATACTTTCCATTTGAAAATTGTAATAACATAGAAATAAAATGGATGTACAGATTATGATGGGAATATGGTGTTTCCTCCACCTTCCTTTCGGTGGTTGTGAGATAGAGCAGCATAGTCGTAGCACTGAAACCAAATTTCAGCTTGATATTTCTGTTCATGTACAAGCTAGAGTTAGCATTGCAGCATAGCTAGCCACCAAAAGGGGGTTAAAAAAAGTTGCATTTTAAAACTCTTTTAGCCATTGAATTTTTAAAGTTTGCCAAAATATGTGGTAGCAGATAAAACATCAAACAGCTTTGTGAATGTTGTCTAAAAGTTCAACCCCCAATTTCTTAAAAGCTTTCAATTCTGAAAGCTAAAAGCTTCATTTAATGTCTCCAGTACTTTAGGTTTTACATAAAAGATACACAAAAAGACACATTGTTGAATCTCCTAGCTGTTTGCCTCAAGCTGAGATTACACCAGGAAATTGTAGTTTTCAGGATATCATCCATCTTACTGAAGCTCATCACAAAAGACGAGGGTGGAGGTCCACAGAAGCCGTACAAGGTTTGGACTAAAATACAGCACTTTTATACATGTTTACAGCCCTGTGCCAAAAGACAAAACACATATCCTTGCCAAAGAAGTATTAAAAAGAATGTTTACAGTTTTTGATCTCATCCATTGTGTTATATTACTTGAGTCGGCGCCACAGATTCAAGAGTTTTAATGGTCCAACTGTCCTAAAACCTCAAAAGTTTCCTTTTTAACTCACTTTGAAGCCTCACAGGGTTTTCTAAGATGATGTGAAATACTGCAGAAACAAACAACACATTGTTTTACTGAAGACCTGGAGAAATAAGATCAGACTGTTGCAATGTTTCTGCTTCTGCATTTACAGTTCTGACATCTCCCTTCAGTTGAGTTTAGTAGAATGGAAGGACACAATCTTCTGATAAGATGTCAGATTTAGGTAAAGTACAAATACACACAAACCTCCTGCATACACACACACAGCTTCAGAGTTAACCCTAACTTGCCAGCTCTGTATGTGTAATGTTCTGCATTTTTCAGATGGAACGTGATGATCAGGATGTTGGATGAAAAAGCACAGACAGGTTTATATCTACATACATGTAAGTACACATTCCCTGTTTTAACACACAGCTACTGTCATGGTTCCAGTTTGTAGTGAACTCTAATGTACCCAAACTTCAGACCGACACACTTTAAGATGGTAAAAAGATAAAAGTTTATTTTCCTCTACAGATGACCAAGGGTTGAACACGGTAACAGAATATTTGAATGTGCAGGGGGAACTGGAGGACTGGATCCGGTGGACCTCAGGAGGAGCTCTAGTGGTGGAGGAGAGACAGGTTAGTGGAGCGGTTCCTGGGTTGATGTTTTCAGTTACGGTGTGCTGGGATTGTGCTCGCAGACTTACGGCAGGTGGTGACGAGTGAGGAGTGGAGGAGGACTGAGGGCGCAGCAGTGGTGGTGGTGTGTGGCTGGAGATGAAGATGATGCCGATGATGATCCGGAGGTGAAGACGTTGGTATTTGTAGATGGAGGGTGGACAGAGCGATGATGAGGACCAGGGCAGGTGTAGGAAGATCCGGGAGGAGAGACAGACTGAGACCAGGACGGGAGCGGATGTGATGGAACACGTTGGGAGACTGGAGCAGGGTCCTCTGGACGGGGCGGGAGACGACCAGTGTGGAGGATAGAGGCACCCAGGAACTGGAGACGGGATCCAGCAAGGAAAGCTAGAGGAAGGACAAGGAGAAGGACGAGGTAAGTACACTAAACAACAAACTGTAGCTCAGTTTCTATAAGGCCCAAATGTTACCACGTATGAAGTGGAACAAACTGGCGTCTGTCTCTGGTTCCTCCACAGCTTTTAATGAGCCACACCTGCGCCTGATCAGCTGCTGCCACACCCTGGAATGACAGGTTAGTACCAAAACAACACAACACCACACACCAGCTGCTGAGACCTGACAGCAACACATCTGAACCTCATCCAAGAAATTGTTTAAAACTCTGCTAATGATTTCAGTGAAAGGAAAAACAAACAGGTTTTCTTTCTGTGCCTCCATGATAGCCATAGCTTTAATACTTTATTTTCATAAATCGTAGGGTCGTCTCCGGGGCGCCTGGACATTTCTATAACAGCTGGCTGCAAAGCAGAGTTTAGTCTGGCAATAAATAATCAAAGCAGGAAGTCTGGTTAGAGTTTCACTGTCAAATCAAATGTGAATTATTCTGAAACTTGTTATAATATAGAGTATAAAAAGGAATGACAGTTTAGATTAGATTACAACAATACCTTTTTCTGACATATAATCCATTTTGTTTGCTGTGTACAATTTTTCTCCTGATCATAGATTTAGGATTTCTAAAAAATGCTATTTATTTGATCACAGTTTGAATAAAAGAATGTAAAAACACTATGAAATCTTGAATCCATATTTGTGTTTGTGTGTAAAGGTTATAACAACTTATATCTTGCTTGATATAGACATGCTCAGTAACTTTTTGAACAGTCTCAGTTTGGGGAAACAGAGATGAGCTAACAGCTAGTCACATCAGGAAAAAGCCCAGAGTGAACAACTGATATCATTTGTGGGAAGGCAAAAAACTAAAACTTGAGGTATATCTACACTGAGGACAGGTGATTACTGAGCAGGAACGGCGGAGGCAAGAAGGCAGAGGAGCAGTTATTAGGATGGTGAACAGGTGTGGTAAACAAAGTAGGCAGAGAACAAGAAGGAGCAGGAAGAAGATGAATCACAGAGAACTGAAACTAAACTACACATGGACCAGAAATACAAACAAAGAAGATAATAAATCAATACTCATAAGGAAAAAAAACATGAACAGGAAAAAAAAAATACTGCAAGTAAATAATTTATTGATTATGATCTCAAAACTGATAAAACAAACAATAAAGCAAAAACTCAGGAAAACCTGGCCATGTGCTCCATGACAAATAAAATCCAAACAAAGTCAAAACCCAGAACCATAAAAACTGTTTAGATATTCAATGTCCATAACCCATGTTTGAAAAAGAAACAACCTGTTAACAGGATTTTACTCCTGATTTTATTTCATAAACTTGAAAAATGTGATAAAAATTAAAGAAATTGTTTAGGAATTGACTCTTTTTTACATTTTTTTAATGTCATATTTACTATATGTTGTATGTATTGTTTCCACTGAGCACTCTGCTGTAACACAGCAGAAAAGTTCGTTGGTGTGATCTATTACAGATGTGGCTGGTGACCCACAGAACGAGTCAGCTTGCTGATTCTGTGCAATCCAGGGAAACAGACTGACCCTAGTTTCCGGAAACCTGTCCATTAACCTCTCAACACGTCCCTACTGGTTGTCAACAAGGAATTGTTGAGTTTAAAATGTCAAGTTTTAAAAGATCATCTGTCTCCCCGTGTCAATCTCAACTTGAGGACATGATGGAAGACAGGCAGACAGTTTCATGGCTTCCTCACAGATTGTGGCCAAGTGTTTTCATGTTCAATCAACCATCAAACGTGGCTGAGGCCATGCCAGTGCACAGAGAAAACAACCGAATGAGCCCAAAGCCACTGCACCCACCCTGAAAGCCTGGCACACATAAACACAGGACAAGCCTCAGCCGGAGGGTTCATGTGAAGAGATCAGCAGATTTTATTGTGATCGCTGCTTATTCACAACTTTTGTAACCGCACACAATATCTATTGGAAGGTAAAGTTTTAATTTTAAAGAGGCCATTTCATACAAATTTCAGGACTTTGTGGTTATTTCTTAAGTATTAACTAGTAATATGAAACATTTTATATCTAGAAAACGTCAGGAAACACTGATTAACAGACCTTTCAATCTGTCTGCATTAAAACTGGGGTGGTTCTGGCTCCTTCCGTCAGGCTTCGTCAGCAGCTTGTTCATATTCATTTTTCGAATTTGCTGGACTCTGATTGGCTAACAAACTAGCCTATGAGAGCAAAAAATACTGTTTCCTGTCCTGCTGCACATGGCAACGTCTCTCTTTCTGTTTGCTACATCTTATGCTAACAGCTTTTAGCCAGCAGCATGCTAGGCGTGGTTTCAACTGCGGGAGCTGATGAATACTAACAAACAAAGGAGTTGTGACGAAACAGATACAGGCCGTTCGGACTCGGGAGCACTCGGGTTTTATCACCACCTGCGTAGTTTGATAGATTAAAACTGAAAGAGAAGTTGTTGACCTGTTTTCACCCACTATGAAGGTAAGAACACCTGTGGAGCTAAAATATTCAACAGAAACCTCAGAAAAACTGTTTTTAATGGAAGGGCCTCTTTAAACATGTTTATCATTTTCAAGATTAACTTAATTGTTTTTTATTTCAAATAATCACAAAATATTTCTGAAATGAAAGTTTTTTGTTTGTTTTGAGCCTATTAGAGAGCATTCATTAGGATGCCTCCTGGATGCTTCCTCATGGAGGTTTTCTGGGCATGTCCCACTGAGAGTAGACCCATGGGCAGAGCCAGAATTTGCTGTAAGGATTATATATACTTTCTGGCCTGGGAACATCTAGGGTTCCCACATGAGCTGGAGAGTGTTGCTGTAGTGAGGGATGTCTAGATTTATCTCCTGAACCTGTTGCATCCATGACTCGATACTGGATGAGTCGAAGACGATGAATGGATGGATGAGGTTGAGGGCAATAAGAACTCATTACCTATAGAGTTTATTATGTTATGTTACGTTACGTTACGTTACGTTACGTTACGGTATATTATAATACCACCCTGTACTAAAAAACAATTTTTGTTGTTTCCCTAAGGAGGTGATAGTGTATTACCTAACTTAATAATACTGAGTTAAAAAAATGTGACAAAATGCAACTGAAATATTTTGCTTTTTTCATACAGTTTGAAGAATTTGCTTTGTTTTTATTTTTACTAAATTTGTTTTGTGTTGGGGTTGTTTGAATAGAATGAAGCACCCACAGATGTAGCATCTATAAAATGTATCTATAAAAAGTCTCACAATCAGGAACACAAGTGAAAAATGCAAAGAACTCAGCCTGGTGGGTCGACCTGAAACTTGACCAGAGTCCAGCTGGGTTGTTGATCAGAGGCAGACTTCTACACCCTACCAATCCAATATTGGGATGGTTGCAAATCTTCAACATACAAGTTTATCCATAAATGTGGCAATAAAATCATGAAAAAACTCTGCAGAAATACAGGCCAAACCAAAATATGATGAAAGCAAAAGAGTGTTTAAATAAATGACCCTTGTTCTTGTCCTCTTTCCTGTAGTTCTTTATTGCTGGATTAAACTTCTGTGAAGCCCGGCAGCTTGCAGGAAGGGTCTATAATTGATCTGTAATGGGGTCTTCTCTGTAAGACCAATAAAACACACCCAGCTGTGCAGGGATAAATTAATTAGATGTGTTGTATTACAGAAAGGAAGAAAGCAGAAATATGTAGCTGGACACACCATTACATGTGGAGAAAAAAGAAATAAGGAACAGTTTTAATTGATGAATCTATGAGCGTGTGAAGGAGCAAGTGTGCACTCAAATATGTCATTTACCCAATTGATTACTGTTGGCTGTTGGACCACATTATTTTTTATGTGCAGATAAAAGTTTTGCATTGTAAAGGTGGGGAGATCATGGAGTGTTTATCGTCTAATCAAGTGGTTACCAAACCCAGTCCTTGAGGACCACTATCCTGCATGTTGTTTCCCTGCTCTATCCCGTGTTATTTTATCTCCTCAACAAGCCAAGAACCCTGTTAATTATCCCTTTATTTAAATTAGCTGTAATGAAGGGGGGAAACATTTAATATGTGCAGGGTCCTTGAGGACAGGTGACTACAGCTAATCAGAAGCTGGACTATAAAAACATATATTAACATATATAAGGGTCCTTGATTTCTCCAAATATAAAACAAACAACTCAAAATAAATTCTTGAAAATTGGAGTTGTTTTAAATAATTTTGATGAAAATTAAAACAAAGTCTGTACTGTTCATTTGAAACAGAAACTACATAAGTACATGCCATTTAACATTTCTTACCAAAAAGAAGATTTTATATTGTGAAAAATATTCTACTGTATAATGAAAAGTGTTTTGCAGTTCAAGTAGTACAAGTAGTGGAAATATTTTTTATAAAGACTGAGATGTATTCAAGTACCCCTTGAACTATATTTAATCAAATCACCTAGAACAGGGGTGCCCAAAGTCAGGCCTCGAGGGCCACTATCCTGCATGTTTTAGATGTTTCCCTGTTTCAACACACCTGATTCAAATGAACAAGTCGTTAACAGGTTACTGCAGCACTTGTTGAAATGCAGAGGATTAGAATCAGGTGTGTTGAAGCAGGGAAACATCTAAAACATGCAGGATAGTGGCCCTCGAGGCCTGGAGCTTGACACCCCTGACCTAGAAGGTCAAATTTCTTTTGTCAAGTTTATATTTGGTACTTATTTATAAATCTGGGCATAGTAGTACATTTAATGCGTTAGCATAAGAAGTAATGTGCTAATGGTAACATTTGTTTCAATTCATTGTTGTACCTACAGAAACAAAACCTTGCTAAGCTTCGAGAATGTCTCTGTATTAGAGCAAGTACTTGAGTTCCAGTTATTGTGCTGTGACTGAGTGACCACTAACCCAAAGCTTCCAGTAAGACAGAGGTGTCTACTTCCAGACAAGTGGACATACTGTACATCTGCACACAAGCAGGACAAAAGCCACATTCACCACATAGGAAATAAATATAATGTATCTCATAACTTGAGTCATAGTTGCCGCACCCATCAAACAAAGCAGGAAAACACTTCCACAAGTCATTGCAAACCTCACTAAAGGCCCCACATGGCCCTAGACTCCCACTTCTCATGCAACATAATGAGCCACTAGCTCAAACATTGTGGGAAGAAAAAAACATTTTATTCTTCTCCACAAAAAATGACATTTCAGAGCACCTGTTTATTAATATCATTAGTTTGAAAAAAAAACCAAAGAGACTGTGGGTTGGGTTCCTCTGGCATGGCCTAATATAGCACACTACTACTGCATTGGCAAATAACCATAAAACCACACATATAGTACTTAAAATCCACGTCAGTCTGTATCATTAAAAACAAATTAAAGACTTCAAACAGCCTCCATTACAGAAGCAGTCTTCTGCTATTGTGTAGGAGAAAACAGAGAGGTCTCTATAAACAGTAGCGGTTTGGACTGTTGTGGTTTTATATGCGTTCTGTTGGATTAATGTGGTTAAAACTACTCATTATGATTCCATTGTGCTTTGACTGAAGCTCTGTGTTTGGGCAGGAAGTGCAGTATGCGACTTTAAAGTGATTTTTTTTTTTTTGTTATTTGTTTTTGTAGTTTCTAAGACACACATAGGATTTAGTCCTAGATCGATATGGGTTATTCTGAATTTCTTTTTTAGAAACATTGACATCTGAGTGTTGAACAGCTTTCAGTCAAACAAATTAATAGACCTTTTGACCTCTTTTTTTGAAAACAGACTCAATTTATATACTTTATATAGCATAATCCCAAACGCTTTTTCATCTTTCTTCCCTTAAACATAAGGAAGGGAAGGGTATAAGAAAGTAAGCCAAGAATGAATCATGGTTGTTGCAAGTTCTAAGTCATACAATCGCAGATGTTCCAAGAATTTCAGATAGACATGCACCTGAAAATAAACTAAAACAGGCTACAAGTGCAGCAACATTTTCCTTTGCTACAACTGGCGCAGTCAGTGGGGGGAGAGTTCAGCACATGTTAGGTAACACTTCCATTCCTTCACCTCGTCTCTCAGAAGCATACGGTATGCGAAACATCTGCTAAACATTTGGAAAATTAAAGAGAAATTAATAAATAATAATAACGTTGCTGGTGCTTGGCCAGGATGTTAAATCCATTTAAATGGCACATGGATTCCTGGTGTGTGCTAATTTAACCTGCATTTCATTTGGAATCAACCTAAAATGAAAGAATTGGGGTTAAAATCTGTCATGTTTACAAATAAAAACACATACAGGAGCAGGAGGATTTTTCTTACTTGTTTATTCTGTTCTAAACCATTGAGTTTAAAGTACAAATGTGTTTGTGCGTGGCAAGAGGTTCATTTAAGTGTGACTATAATGTTCCAGCTACACGTACCAATGATAGATGATAAGATGTTTGATAAAACATTAATGCTCTTATGGAAAAATAACTGAAGTGTAAAAACATAGACGTGCAACTCTGGAGGTGAGATCCACTGATACTAAATCTTGGTGCAGCCACTGTTTTGAAATACGTAAAATAAGTTTACATTTCACACATACTTTACAACATTCTTTAGACATTTATGGTTATGAAACTCAGTATTGATAAAAAGCTGATATTCGGCATATGGGTTTTCATTTTTGCAGTAAAGGCAGCAGCTTGTTTGCAGTTTCTCTTTGTGTTTTATCAGTTATATAAACTACATTGTGAGTCAGAGCTTTATAATAAAGCTTTAATTGATCACCTGCCAGGTGGGTGTGTCCCGAGGATGAGGAGGTGGACTGGGACCCATCTAGATTGCGTCTAGCTTTGAAACCTCAGTGTCCCAGAAGGTGGGTCCCAGCTGTGTCATGGTCAGTCTCCCTGTCTCACCTCAACAACAGACTGGAGACAATCACACTGAGTTGCAACTACCTCATTGTCTGTTTCATGCAATACTGCAACCTCACAGACTGTTTTATACCAGGTCCTACTATCTCCAAATCAGGCTGTACTCCCCAAGCCAGGTCTCAGTCCCACACTCTCCAAGTCAGGCTTCACCTCTAGAGACTGTGTGCTATTCTGTCTTGACACAGTCCATTTCAAAGTCAGACACTATCACTTTCAAACCCAGAATGTCGGGCACTGCATCACTCCCTAGACCCTTCTGTCTGAGTTCCTGTTCCTGTTTTGGAGGGTATCCCAGATTATGCCTATCCTGTTCCAATTCATGTCTCAGAGAGGGTCAACTCTTCAGTTCTGGTTTCTGTCTTGGAGGGTGTCCCAGATGTGAGGGTCATGGATGTCAGTTCTCCAGTTCCTGTCAGCAAGGGGTTGGTGGTTGGCAACACCTCTCCACCTGTCATTGAGCCCAGGGAGGGGACAGTCACTGATGCCTCTCCGCCTGCCTTTAGTGGTTGTGGTCCCTGACATTGTGTGGCTATCTGAGACTGAGGGGCAGGGGTCAACTGGCTGCCATGTTCGCATTGCATACCAGACCAGTCTCCAGGGTTTTGTGCCCAATCTCCATATCTATCTCTGGGGTCAAGTGCTTGTACTCTACATCTGTCTTCAAGGTCCCGCTGTTGGGTTTCCGAGGTTCCAGTCAGCTGATGTCCTGAGGGTCCAATGAGTCAGCATCTTGAGGGTCTCATCTGCCAATGTCTTGTCAGCTAGACTAGTCAAACCTGCCGGGATGACATATGGTCCATCCGCCCAGCCAGTCTAGTTGGCAGAGATGATCTCCAGGCCGTCCTCCTGACCAGAGTCCCCTGTCTGCTGGCGTCCTGTGTCTCCTATCTGTTGCAGGTTTGGGAAGAATTTTTTTTGGGGGATGTCAAGGGCTGAGCACATTACACCGGTCTTAGAATCACTGCATTGGCTCCCAGTATGTTTTAGGATCGATTTTAAGGTTCTTTTAATGATTTTTAAGTGTCTTAATGGTCTTGGGCCTTCTTATCTTTCAGAAATGCTTTTAACCATATGAACCCTCGCGGTCTCTGCGTTCCTCTGGCAGCCGTCTCCTTATCATCCCTAAGGTCAGGACGCGGACTCATGGTGAGGCGTCCTTCCACTATTGTGGCCCTCACCTCTGGAACAGGCTGCCGGAGGACCTCAGGCCCGCAGAGAACGTTCATGTCTTTAAGAGCAGGCTCAAGACCTACCTTTTTAACCAAGCTTTTAACTAATTATTATTTATTATTACGCGTTTTAACTGATTAGCATATTTTACCTGATTTAATTTTTAGTGTAGCTTTTAACTGTTTATTTATTAATCTGCTTTGCATTTTTATCTTGATTCTATCTTATCATTTTACACTCATTGTTTTATACTATATACATTTTATATTTTACAAATTTTACATTTTAACTTATTTTTTGCCAGTGTTTCCTCTCCGGGACCCCTCTGTGTCGGGGGCGGGGGTCGGCTGTGGCTGCCTGGGTGCCCCCCGGTAGTGCCTGGGTGGAGGTGGGGGTACCAGCCCTCCCTACTCTGGGTGCACGGGGTTGGTGCCTTGGCGGCTGCTGCTGATCTGCTGCTACCGATGCAGATGGCTCCCATGATGGCATTTCCTGGCTCATATGTGCTCAGCCCGCTGTTTTTGTAGCTTTTAAGTGTGTGTGTGTGTGTATGGTCGATGGGTTGGGTTGGGATGGGGGTTGTATTTTATTTTATTTTATTTTTGTTTTTTTAAAGGGGGGGTTGTGGGGTCATTTTAAATCTGTAAAGCACTTTGATAAACTTTTTTTGAAAAGCGCTTTATAAATAAAGTTTGTTGTTGTTGTCCCTTGAGGTTGTTTCTACAACTTATGTGTGATCATGTACACAGCTTAGTTCCAGGTTTGATGGCATTTTCTATCTCTGCTATTGCTCCTTTACCCACACCCTTTGTTATTATTTAGATCTTAGTATTTGAGTTTCTGTTTGCTTTAGTTTTGCTAGTAGTTAACATTCTGTTCCCACAGTGTCGCTGTTTGTGATTGGTCCAGTAACAATGGACCTTACTCACCTAATTTCTGGAAACAATTACCTGGAAACACTTACCTCTATGGAGCACCGCTGGTGTGTGACATCATCCTGCACCAGTGTCATCCATCTTGGGTCACTACTCCTGCAAAATAAAACAAAGGTATGGTAGCAACTTTCCAGCTTATGTACTTACCTACCGTACCTACTGTTAATTATGTTCCATTCATCTCACAGACAAGACCGATCCTGTGTGTGCCAGTCCGCAAGGTTCCTTCTCAGACAAAGTCTCAGAAAACTGTGTTATTCTGTCCATCGTCTTTGCATATCTAGGTTCAGCTGATACCAGTCAGACATAACATTCTCATTGTTTCTTGTCACTGCTATAACACAACCTTCTATTTCCCTGCCAGAAGAACTCAGTTTAATCAAGTCTTATTTAATCTTTCACCCCGTTGGCCCATACCATACTGTTTACATTCTGGATTGATTCTATCTTATTTCTCTTTTTTACCTTGTTCATGTCATGTTGTTTACATCCCTGTAATGATGTTCATTAACCACATCTGCTCACAGTTGATTCTCCAATCCCATTCACCTGTCTCCACCCCTATATTAGCTGTGAGCTGTCAGTCTGTCAATGTCAGATTGTTAGCTAGCACATGCAACTTCTTCCTCGCACCTCTGTCTGTCTTGTCATGTAAGTTGTTTAAACATAGAGTTTAACAAACCTGTTGCATTTGAGCCCAACCTTAAAACCCAACTATAACACTTACGGTAAGTTCTGGGGAAGAAAAATAAAGGAAACAAAACAAAGGATCAAAAACACTCAGACTTGTGTGTCTTTAATGGATTGTTAAAGTTTAAATCATTCACAGCCAATGCGCCTGGAAAGACCACAGAGGCTAATTTAAACTCATTTTGCAGATAACCACAAAGCAAAATGAGCATTTTTGATGATTAGCAAGTGATTTTTCTGGCCTCAACATACTTTTCTACTTCCTGCTGCACTGATGGTGGTTTAGACCTCTGAAAGGCGATCAAAGGTTCTTCATACACCATTAACCAGGAAGTGCGGCAATAACAACAAGCTGTTGCCAGTTTTGACACCCTTCCTGAAATCTCCAGGATTTTTTTTGCCCTTACCCAGAATAACTCTTTTCAGTTCCAACAGACTCATTTTCTTTATAAACATCCAAGTTTATTGAATGTTTTAACTATCACAACCTTTATAACTCTGTTGTATAAACTTTTGTTCTGTTTTTCATTTACTTCCATTAAAGTCTATCAGACAGGTTAAACTGGGTATGTTATTTTTGTTTTGTTTTTAATCATTTCATGCAGTTATTAACTGCTTCCCCATCTCTTACTATACTTTTCTTAGGTGAAATCATTCTTTTGCTCTTAATTTTTCACTTATTTCATTTAAATGTTTTCTTCTCTCAATTAGAGACTTGATTGGTTTCTCTAAGATGTCATTTGGGTCAAATTTGTGACAATTTGTGGGTGCACACACACCTTATATTCTATCTTTCCAAGATATTTACTGATTAGGGAACTGCAGCAAATGAAAACAGTCACACTGAAAACTAACTTTAATCAAAATAAGTTATTTTTACAGAGACACAAAACCCTTTGTCTAACATGGAAAACTGCAAAATGTAAATAAAAAATAATTATGGGTTGCTGTTTTATCTAGACTTTATCTTAACTTTCAGTGAGAGCAGTTATTTAGATGAAACGACTTGTGTTACTGAAAGTAATCATGTAAAATATACCAAATGTTTAAATTAGAACCTTTTTGTTTTTCTTTTTGTTAAAATGTAAATACTCATTCAGAATATGATGCCAGTAACACATCCAAAAGAGTTGAGTCTTAGACAACAAAATCACAGAGCCGACATAAAGACAAACAATCACTCACACCTAACAATTTAGAGCTGCCAATTAACCTCATACATATTTTTGGTCTGAGAGGAAGTCGAAGTACCCAGAGAAAACCCGTGTATTCATGTGGAGAACATGCAAACTCCATGCTGAAAGGACTTGGCGAAGAGGTTTAACCTCAAATGGGTATTTTTTTTAAGGGAGGCTTATTGTTATCATTGATCTTTAGCATTTGTTTTTTATATTTTCAGAGTGTAGTGCACCTTATTGTCTTTATTTTTGTGTTCACTGTTGTATAAGGAATTTGTACATTTACTGTAAGTTGATCATCTGTGAAACAGAAAAAAGATCTCATAAACGTCAGGTAGATTCTTATTAATTATTTTATTGTTCTAAAACCTATTTTTATGTTTTATAAGCACGTGTTCATGTTTTAAATGTGTTATTTGTGTTTTTGACCCCTTCATTATTGCTGATCACTGATGGTCCATATCTCTCTTCCATCATGGAACTCACTGTGGACCTGATGGTTGTTATCTGGGTGGATCCCAAAGTGATTCTTTCTAGTTCACTCAGTGGTAGAGTGGCTGTCTTCTGATAATAAGACAGATTTTGATGCTTAGAAGTTGCTTTCCAAATGAAACTGACATTTTTTAAAAAGCAACCGCATCCCCTCTTTTTTCCTCAGGTGAACTGCATCCATATAATAATAAAACCCCCGTTTTTACTACCATCACATACAACAACACAGCTGCAATAGCAAAACTCAGCCAGTCCATTCCTGTGGTGTTGAGGTCCAGAGGGTGTCAAGAGAGCTGACCTCCAACACACAGAGAATAAAACTGATTTACTGCTGTTCTGCTGGCTGCGCTGCACTTTATAGAATTGTTCTAAGCAAAGTTATGACCCCAGGTAACATGTAGACACGCTCACAGGCACGTGTAAACACACAGAGAGACACGCTAGTGCAAACATACAGTACATGAACACACACTCTGAAAGATAGATGGAAACTCACACAGTGTGCGTGTAAGCAGATACTTTTACTCTGACACATGTAGAGGATAACAAACAGGCCTTTTAAGGGAAGGAATAGGACACTCATAAAATGATAAGATCATTGTGGACACTTTTCAGACCCCAAAAAAGTACTTAAACTTTACATGTTGTGAACAGAAGTTTTGTAGCTACAGTGTTATTCTAAGCATTTAATCTCTAAGTCGGTTTTTAAGTAACTAAATAATGTTAAAAGAACAAAAATACGTGGCACAGAAATGAGTAGCTGCAGTAAAAGAGGTTATGAAAACAGAAAATGTGCACTGAAATGAGAGTACGTCAATTTTACAGCCTACTTGCAGGGACAAAGGACACAAAAGTGGACAAAAAGATGTAGTTACAAAATATTAGCACTACATAATTGAAATAGAGACAACATCTGTTGTTTAAGTCACTGTAAGAACACAAAGAGAGTCCACGCTGCAAAAATGTACTGTTCAAATAGTGGAAAGACTTATTCAAATCATATATCTGTCAGTGTGGTCAGATTATCATGACATCATAATGTTTTTGCTCATGACTGTGTATGTGTGTGTGATTTCATAAGAAAATATCTCATGATCGAAAAAATTGATTTTTGAAGTCACTTTTGAGCACCGCATAAGTGTGTCGATGTTATATAGCACTAGGGATTTGGGAGGGTGGGACTCGGTGGTGGGGGCTGCCTCCTTCACGTCCCCTCAGTCCTGCTCTAGTCTGTCCCTCAATTATACTTACATTATAGATATGTAGGGTCGGGGGG
>SSNP01000013.1:431628-478961 GCA_006937955.1 Pachypanchax playfairii | reverse complement strand
AGCTGGGGGGGAGGGGGGGTGATTCTCCTGCTGAATAAACACACAAGCTAAAGAGTAAAAAACAAATGTCCCTGAAAAGTTTATTTTTGAAGAGGAAAAGTCCCAGTGAGGAGACAGAAGAAGAGCCGACGACTTCCAAGCAAACAAAGCATCATTTAACAGACAACACCAAATAGATTTATTGAGACATGTGATTTCCATGGACCAAGCCCTGTAAAAACTGCTGAAGATCGCAAATGATGACAGCATTAAAAGTACACCTACCAACCCACTACTGATTCTATCAATCACTACATCGCTTCACTCATCATCCGTCATTATCATGTACAGCATCAGAGAAAAGATGCATCAGGCCCGACTTGCAAGAAGCTACTAGGCAGAATGGATTCATCAGATTTCCTGTTGAACTCTCGCAGATGGTCTTAACTTATTTGGACTATGGAAGTTCATTGTGCTGCATGAAAGGAAGGAAAGCCAGCAGTAAGAAATGAGCAGTTCTGTTCATGTGCATGTCCTCTAGAGCCATTCATATTGAACCGATCAAACGATGAGCTCTTCAAGCTTCATCAACATACTTCACAGATTCTTTTAGATCAGAGGTCCCAGAGGTCCAGCTAAAGAGCTGAAGCTGGACTCTCTGAACCTGTTGAAGTGAGTGTGGATGATTATGTGTTCGACCCTCTCCACTCATTTCACATGGATGGCTTATGGGAGTATATGATAAGCACCACACATCACATTTTAGACTCTAAACTGTCTCATGAGGCTCTGACAACACTGATGGCTGAAGTTACAGCTATTATTAATTATTTAGTGCCTGTCTACCCCGCTACAGAAAATCCTCTGATCCTAACCACCTTAACTTTTCTCTTCCAGAAGATTGGTCCAGTCTCACCTCCTTCTTAAGACTTTACCAAGGTCAATATATTTAAACACCAGTGGAAGAGTGTTCAAGTTCTTGCTGACACCTTCTGGGCTCAATGGCAGAAAGAATACTTTAACATGCTCCAGGGTTGTCAAAAGGATCCCGAGAGGATCAATAAAAGTATCAAAAGAATCAATCAATCAGCGATACAGGAAGTAATTGCTTCAACAGTAAGTAACTCTCATAGCGGGAAATACATCAACAAAACATTCACAGCTTTTTAAAACGTAATTTCTTCATGAGCACAAGTCAAGATCTAACAATACTCACTGAGAGGGTTCTCAGTGGATTTTAGTCTCTTTTCTTTCTCTCCTTCTGCGCTGATCTGGCTGTTTAACCAATAACATTCATTTACATCCACAATGACACTGAGACTGACTGTGTTTGATCAGCAGAACTTGAAGCCTGTTTGTTTATTCTGACTTATTGATTTCTTTTTCAGTAACAGAGAAACCCTCAGGAACAACAGATTCTTGATCTGATTCAGCATTGCCCACAATCGTTTGCAATAACTTTGTTGTTTACTTCCTGTTCCTGCATCTGGTCACTTCCAGTTTTGTAAAAATTTCTGAATTGAGCAGCAATATTTTGTAAATATGCATATTTGAGGCTTAATTACACGAGGTTTATGTGGGAAAGTGTCTACTGGGTACATGCGATATTTATTGATATGAAGTAGTAAAATAACACATCAACAGTGCATGTCAGAAACACATTAAGTGTGCTATTTTTAGGTGCTTCCATCAGCCATTGCTTTACAGACTGATGCACACTTGACAGGGAGAAAGCCACTTGACTCAGAGAGAAAACTGTTAATCATCAGAACAGAAAATATACTCTTTACTAAAATACTAACAGAATTTCAGGATATAACTGAATTTCTAAATATTTTTTAGAAGTATATGTTCCCTACTGCAGTGATTTACAGACTGGGCTGACCACTTTTTTGCAATTGAAGGTGAAATGTGTTAAACATTAGATACAATGATGTACATGTAACAATGCTTTCTGTCCTTTGAATTTATTTTTTAACCAGAACTTTTTTTTTTTATTTATCACCAAAATCAGTCTCGTCTTTGCCATGCAACTAACATCTAAATATGAAAGATATACATAAGAATAACAAAGAAAAAGTCTAGTAATATGGATATGACCTTTTTTTTTCAGCATTGTGCTCAAGGTGCCAAAGTGTCTCTGAGACTCTTTTCACTAAAAATGCTGCAAACCTCCAGGTTGAGGTTTGATGATGATAAGGACATGACAACTTCAAACGATGATAAAATATTTCTTTAAACCTGCTGCAACACTTCTGTTTCCTTTTGTCTTTCCCTGCTGGGCGAGATTTCCCTCAGGTCATGACCCTGTCTGATCATTTCAACCAATCAGAGGGCAGAAAATAATGTGCTTTCAGTTTCCATTAATCTCCTTCTGTTTCTTCTATACTTTCTCTCATTCACATGTACTTTCACATCCACATACATTCTGAGATTATAGGAATATGAAAGGAAAATTATATGAGAGTTAAAACTTATTAATGTGAGAGTTACCTGCAGCACTCAGAGGTTCCTTCTAAACATGAGTATAAACACTTATACCTGATAACTCATTAGAACACAATTATGTGCACCTAATGTCTAGTAATTTGATGAAACATTGTCTAAATTTTGACATTAAACACATGTTTGCTGAGTAGCCTGAGCTTTGAGTGTCCTTTGTTGAAAACACAAGTCTACTATCTTCACATACACATGCAATAACAAGAACCTCACGTCCTCCTCATTGATACAGTTACGATAAACCATTCAAGTTACTTATACATTAGCAAAAATTAATTGGAAATTTCAGACTACTCATGTTAGCTGATATTATTTCAGGACCCGAAACCTTTCAGCATCTTGAAATATTAGTTTATCATAATGAAGTGAGAGAGCTGAGAAAAAGCAGATGTACTCTCTCTTATCTTGTACTCCAACAATGCTACTACACTCAACTGTCCATTTTTAGTTTACTGTCTGTCTGCCTTCCTGACGTTCTCCTTTTTAGCCTCTTTAGCCACTGCACTAACAGTTTCCTGATTTACAGCAGCTGCTGGTGCAACATAGGAGAAGACAAGACCCATTAACAACCATTAACTCTTTCCTCTACTGCTGAATGCTTAACATGAACATTGAAAATCAGGAATCAACCTTGCAAAGCTTCCATGTTTGTTCTCTAGATTTGATCTTTCATTTTTGAAATTCCAAATCCACAGAAGACAAATGTGAATTAAAGTGTACTTTTTCCAAGAGAAACATGTTGCATATAATCATATAATCAAATCACCCATTTTCCCTTGAAAGTTGGTACTTTTGTTTCATTTGATGCATCTTGTTACACTTCTTCAAAAAGCAGATTTTTTTGTTTTTATGTGAACTATACAAGAGTTATGATGCAAACAGCATGTCATCTGTGTTAAAAAAAAAATGACAAAAGCCTTTTGTTACCTTCAATCTTGCTGCTCCATATTGATAGCTACACTAACAATACACACAGTATTAACAGTCAATTAAAACACCAGCTACCACTTTCACTCTAATGTATGTAAGTGTTTATGTCTTTCATCCACATCCATCCTGTGGTCCAGCTGGAGATCTCACAGAGAATCTCTGAATCTCCAAATATCGCTGCAACATTATTACATTTAATTTTTTTTTCTTAAAATAGTTGGGGCCATTTATTTGTCATACTTCTCTTATATTGTATGAAAAAATGGCCTTATAAACAAACAAAAAAAAAAGTAAATGACATCTACATTCTGCTGGAAATGTGCAAACATACACATTTTATTCAATTTCTTTTTCTTCCATCAACATGTTTGAAATCCTCATAATCTGGCAACAGTATACATTTAAGTACCACGTTATCAGGAACAAACTTGAACCTATAGTGATTATGATACAGTCACTTATAGTAGCAGAAGTCTTGTAAAAGAAGCAATTGAAAATTTTAAGAAGTTGTTGCATCAGTGGAACTGTCTTGTAACGTGATGCAACAGCTCAGTCAAAGAAGAGAACGCAGAACACTCAAGAGACTGTTAATCTTTGTGTTCAGTGAACTATCTCTTCCTAACTGTTCAGTCTTGGTTCTGTAGAACTTTGACAATTGAGGCCAAAAGAGAAGAGTCAATCAAATGTGGTTGCATAAGGCATCCTCTGTGTGCAGGTGTAGCACCTATGTTATTTCAGACAGCGGTGACTGTCATCCTGTTTGAGGGATGGAGGGATGATGGGGTGGATGAAGTGGCTGGGGAACAGGACCCAGTGCCTGTTCGGGCTCACAATGGGCCACTTCTGTGTGGCTGAACGGCGGGTTTGTGTTTGAATGAGAAGAGGGGGGGCAGAAGAGAGAGGAAGAGTTGTTACATCATGGAAACAATAACACACACACACACACACACACACACAGTATCTCTCAGCTGTGACCTTGTGCTGACCTGAGCCAGTATCTGGTTCTCTTGTCTACAGGGGATCTCCTCATTCTGCTGTCTACTCATCATTTGCTGTCCAGCTTTTATAACTCAGCAGCTGCTGGTTGACTGGACTATGAACTATTGTTAAAGTTTCTTTAAAGTAGCAGCAAAACATTTTGGAATTCATTTGAATTTTTAAAAAACCAACCTGCAAAAATATGTTTTTATAAGAGTTGGTAGTACAAGAGATGAAATATTTGTGTAAAAAGATCTAAATGAGTAGTGATCAGGTTTCTGATATTTATTAATTTAGAGTGATTAGATAATACTTTCTTAAGCCCTCAGGAGGGTTCCCTTCAGGAAATTAAGGTGCTATAAACCAAATTGGCTTTGGGGATAAAACCTTGAATATTGGCTGTAGCAGCACAAACAAACTGGACCCAGAGAAAACACATTAAACTAGTTTAAATAAGAATAAAACCCACTGATGTTGTGCATAATAATCAAAAAATAACTTGAACCTGAACATTACAGGTTTGTGTTAGTTTGATTTCTCTAAATCACACAATAAAGAAAAAGTGTAAAGTTAAAATTTGATTCAAGAGCAAATTGTCAAGATTCCTGAAAATCATCTTGATTATCCATAATCTAAATAATCCAGCATCCAAAAAGCCAAAAGAGAACATGTTTGTGACATTTCAGTTGTAACACTGATACCTATTTACAACAATCAGGTGCTAAATGAGCAAAAAGTCCAAAACTTGTACGTATATTAATTGATAGGGAGGCAACAAAAACTTGACTGATGGGAAGTGAAAAACCAATGAGTTCTCTAGTGGCATAAAGAGGACTGAGTGATGGTGAGAAAGGAGCTCTGCTTTCATCCCCGTCTGACACCCATCCATCCACCATCGTAACAAGAGCGCATCAGAGCAAACGACCAACAAAGGCTGCCGGACTGGTTTGAGCTGTGCACTCACCACAATAAAAGGTCATGGAGAATATCTCTTCACGTGTCTGTGATTGTGTGTTTGTCTGTGTGTGTATTTGGTGACAGAGATATCCATGACTTGGGCTACTTAGCCTCTGTTGTATCATCAAAGGACACAGGTGAGAGCGGCATTGTGGGTCCTGAGCTCTCAGGTTTCTCTTTCAGTTCAGAGAGCACATCAAAGAGAGGGTGAACACATGCACACAAGGACACACCATAAACACTCACATACAGTGGTGTGAAAAATGACAGATTTGATCTGTTTTTGCTTTGTTGTCACACTTTGTAAGTATTTATTGCTAAACAGTTAAACAGAAAATTTAAGGTTCATAATTTTAGTAAATTTGTTAATTTCAGAGTGAATAAAAATCTGCAATACTGTAAACGTCTGTCCTTAAAGACCCACTCCAATAAAAATCATGTTTTTCATGTTGTGAACATGTTCTTGTAGCATTTTTCTGATGCTAGAGGACGTATCTTAAGAAAATTGAGCTCAAAATTGCATTTCTGACTAATTCTACTTTCAAATCGCTGTGAATCAGTAGCAGACGCAAAAAATCCAGTCTAAAAAAAGACGAGATTTGTGATGTAGAAAATTCACTGGACAGGGTCACAAGCTTCTACTCTGCTAGCTGTAAGCTAGCGGTAGAGCTAGCATGAACAGAGAGCACTCAGCTATGGGGAGTCGGGGATCTTCCACACCAACGGTTGCGCCAACAACACAGAGGCAAATTGTTAATGAGCAACTGCCGCTATGCAGAAGCGACATCCAAGCAAATGGCACAGGTTGGGTGTGAAAACAGGTCAACAACTTCTCTTTCAGTTTTTATCTCTCAAACTACGCAGGTGGAGATAACACCCTAGTTCTCCCGAGTTCAAACGGCCTGTATCTGTTTCGTCACAACTCCTTTGTTCATTAGTATTCATCAGCTCCTGAAGTTGAAACCACACCTAGCATGCTGCTAGCTAAAAGCTGTTAGCATAAGACGTAGCAAACAGGAAGAGAGAACGTCTGATGTTGCCATGCGCAGCGGGGCAGGAAACAGTATACCTTGCTCTCATAGGCTAGCTTGTTAGCAAATCAGAGTCCAGCAAATTCGAATAATGAATATGAACGAGCTGCTGCCGAAACAGCCTGACGGAACGAGTCGGAACCAGACGAATTTTAATGCAGACAGATTGAAAGGTCTGTTAATCAGTGTTTCCTGATGTTTTTTAGATATAAAATGTTTCATATTACTAGTTAATACTTAAAAAATAACCACAAAGTCCTGAAATTTGTATGAAATGGCCTCTTTAAGAAGAAATCCAGCATGTGAATATCATTTTGCTTCATAGTTAAAAGGTTAACCCAAAAAGATCCTCTCACCTTCCTGTGTGGTCAGAGCTATTACCTGGATAATCGAAGCACTCCTCTGCAGGGCAGAGACAGAAAAACCCATTTCAGGCATCATCCCTGACAGTAGAAGTCTTCGAATCAATCCAGTTTATCTGTTAATAAAATATCTTATGAACCACTGAACGGATTTATTGAAACTTTTAGAAAGTCTTTGTTACACTATCAGTCAAAAGTTTGGACAAAACCTTTTTGACTGGTAGTGTACATGTACATCTACAATTGATTAACATTTAGAGTCAGTCTAAAGTAAGATGGTTATGACATCTGTTCCCTCAGCCACCGGAGAGGTTTCTGTAGTCAAAATCTGATCAACAAAATCCACATCAGATTGAGTCCTTCATGCTAAGTTGTTACTTCAATGAACAATAAAGTTAAAAACCGTTTTCTTGTACTTTTATGGGAATTTTTAGTTTATTTGCAAATAAGCCAACAAACTGCATTATAATGTGTCACTCTGTAAACCCACCCACTAGTAGTGTACGTGTATTCTTAGAATAATTTAAGAACAATGGAAGGATAGAATCCTCTACACCATGTGTTTGTCAAATGCATGTTTCATTGTCAGAAGGCATGATGTCTACCTGAGCAAACACAGAAAGACTATTTCAAACAGTATGTCAAGAAAATAAAGCTAGAAAAAAGTTAACAATTTTTTAATTTATTTTTAATATTTCAAGATAAAAAAATTATTCAAGACAACAATCCTGAATGAAAACGCCACACTCACGCACATGCACATGTTATATTTAATATTATATCTTGACTGAAGAACTGTTTATGGAGACATCTCTTTTAATTTTGTTATTTTAAATACTGAAATCATGAACAGGACTGAGGTTCCCTGTGGCTCCAGCTCAAACTTTGTGACACACTGAAGAAACATAATGTTCACCTGTTTGAGATTATTCTAGCTAATGGAGTTAGAGGTTCATGTACAACAGAGACAGCTCTGCACATCTGCTGGCTTTGATCTACATAAATACAAATCACTTGTCATTGAATGACCTGTTCTTTCACTTCTCGTGTCTCTTCTGCTTCACGGTTTGGCCTGTTGTCTTCAGTGTTCTCATTTCAACATTTCTACTTCTGGGAAATGAATTAAAAATATTGGGATTGTATGAATAAAAAGAGGGTTAGAGACAAAGTAGATTAGATGTAGTGCAAAAAGAAAACCCACACATACAGGAGGAGAACATGCTAACGGGCCACAGTTTGGATTTGAACCCAGGACCTTTTTGCTACAAGACAACAGCGCTACCCACTGCTCCACCATGCAGCCTCCTGTTTTTTAAGTATTGCAGTCCATTATAGCACATACCAATTCTGGGAAACAAAAAAACTGACAGGGAGCAGAAAAACATTGTTGAATTGTTTAAAAAAATCTAAAAATTAGTTAATTCATTAAATAAATAACTTTATCTTTTATAGCTGTTTATGTGATAGGGAGATTTTACAAGCCATCCATGCTGTCACAGAGATTTAATGTATGGAGAGAAAAACAAAATTGTATTTTTAATTTATCAGTACCAAGGTTAGTATTCAACCTGCAATTTGAATGAACTGAATCTTTGCTTAGCAAACTATTTGAGTGTCCTGCTGAAACGGCTTTACGGTAGTCCAGACTGGTCGGGATGAACTTACGGGCCACTTTTAGTGTAAGACTGAAACAGGATGCTCTCTGGTGATTCCTTTAGGAAAATGTGATGTCCTCAAGATAAAAGTAGTGAATCCTCCATGTTTCCTAATTATAGTGTCCAAATTTTCTAAAGGAAGTATGTCCAGAGTGAACTAAACTGACCTAGTCCAGAACCCTGTTGGACACAATTACTACAATCTCTGTAAGAACACATTGTTATTATGTTCAAATCAGAACACTTTATATTCTAGACGTTTGTGGCACCATAATAAAATAATTTAATCTATCTGGACTGATAAAAAACATTTTTTGCACACATGAAGAAAAAAAAACTTATAAGGAAGTCCAAAGAAGAAGAAAGTTTTACTTTACCATGCGAAACACCTAGTACTGTTTTAACAAATCAAAGGGTTAAGAGTTTAAAGACCTTCATGACTTTCTTCAAATTCTACGGACTCACCGCTGTCACATTCAGTTTTCTCAGATTATTTGGTGATGAATCCCAGCTGATTGGAAAAACACAAGAATCTGAAGCTAATGTGAAACAAACCAAAATATGTTGTTTTGAAAGAAAAGAAAAAAAAAGAAAAGAAAAGAAAAAATCTATTTATTAGCATTGATTTTGTTTAGGAACCAAACTGATTTTTAACTTTATTCTGATTATACTATAGCATTAAACTTTAGGTTCAAGTATGATACACAGTTTTAGCTCCTGTGAGAAGCCTAAATACTTTTTATATTCATATTGTGGTGGTCTGTTATTTGTCCTTTCTAGACTCAAAAGAGTTTTCTTTGTTATGTTCATAAACCTTTTTGGGGTTTTTTATGTTTTTCCAGACATGTGTGCCTTCTCCTTGACATAACGGTGTCAACATTTTTTGTGACATTGTAAAACTGGAAAAATTTGCCTCAGTTGATGGAATATGGCAGAAATATGGCAGAGGAAGTTCATGGAGATGACGTTAAGGAGCCAATCCAACAGAAGGAGTGTTTGGTTCAGCTCTGAGGCTCATGAAAGCAAAAAGCATTGAAGCTCCTTTTTTTGCATCCAAGATTTAATTCATTCCTTAAAATGTAACATTTCCCCACCACCACCACTTTCAGGAGTGCTGGCAGCAAATGAGACGTCACCTTATAGCCTCCTTCATGGCACGTCTGTTTTTTATTACAGGTTGAAGGTGGGTTTTTTCCCCTTCCAAAGCTTTCATTACACAAATGGTTCTTTTTGGAAAGAAGTGTATGAAGATAAATGACCGCTGGAAGTCCGCGCTGTGTTATACTGCGGGCAAACGTACCTTTTGATGAAGAATGGAGGGAGAGAGACCAAAGCCTGGTGAGCTAGGGAAGAGGGTTCAAGCTGTTTTCTCAGTAAGAAAAGAAATGAAAAAAATTTAAGTTCTCTTGAGAGTATTTCAATCAATCATCTAATGGTGAGTTTATTTGACTGAGTGACTCTAAAGAAAAATGACTTCAAGGTGTATGATGTCAGAGGAATTTCTCACCCAACTGTCTCTGAAAGAAACACCATCTACACATCGGTGGTCAGAACGTGTGGAACAGATGTTAATTGTTGAGTGGAACTGATGCAACTTTTCAGGCAAATTTTTTAAACGTGTTGAACCACATCATCATAAACTAAACGAGGCTGCGGTCATCTGCAGAATAATTAAACACTCGTCTTATGCAATAACTTTAGAAAAAGTGCACATTTCTGAAATCCTTTTGATGAGCAAAGTAGAGTCAGCTCTCTGAAAACTAATGCATTCATAAGAATTCTGTTTGTTTATCCTTAATGCTAAATTCTGTCCGAACACGAAATATTCCAGCTTGGTGCAGAAGCCGCCCCGCTGTGCACCTGCTGCTGGAGGTGCACACTTCCAGAGCAGTGCTTCTGTGGCAACATCAGAGGGAGGCTGAGACAAACTATTTCCATTTCCTTAACATGTATTAGAGGTGTGCATCTCTACCTGCCTCACGATTCGATCCGATTCCGATTGTCTGCCTAAAGATTCGATTTAATTCTGCAATACATCACGATTCTTCGCACTCAATTTTTCAATAACTTACTACAAGCAGTCGGATATTGTTTTGAATTATTTTCTATTACAGTATACCTGACAAAACATAAATCTTTCCACTGAAGTGAATGACCATTTTTAAAGTGTGCTGCCTATTACTTAAATAAAAAAAATGTATGTATAAAAAATAAAATTTTCAGTACAGCAGCTATAAGACAGGATTCTACATTTCACATGTAGTATACCAAAACAAATAGCATAGGCTTAGCCTGTCTATTTAAAAGTGCAAATATTCAAATAAAACAATTCCTTGTTTTTCATTCAAAGTGTGCTGGATAAAACATTTTTAGCAGCTTAAAGACAAGGACACTTGAGAACCTGGATTGAGTGGGAATCACGATTATGTCACATGCTGCATCGATGCAGAATCGTGCACGGCCGAATCGCGATGCATCTTAGAATCGATCATTTTTCCCACCTCTAACGTGTATACAGATACAATTTGTTCTACTTGTGAATTTTTAAGAGTTTTCACAAATTCAGTTGGTTTTCTGAGGGTTGACTATACGTTTGGAAACAAATGCTGTCTGTTCAACAAGTGATTTGAACATTGCCGGGAAATTCCACCATGGAAACACCCACTAACACTCGCTAGTCATGCTCACCAGAGCTGCTGGTTGGCAAGGTTCCCAACATCAATTTTTCCAACAACCCTATCTGGAAAGTTCTGATGAGGTGTTAAGTATATAATAAAAGGTGAGAGAAAACTTCTTAAGTCAGGACGTGACTCCTTCCAAGACCCCCTCAGCAATCTCTTTGTTATTTGCCAAAAAAAAATCACCAAAGACCTTGTGCAGATGGCCAATAGAGTTAATCTCAAATCTGAGGTTTCACTCCAGACTTTAGTGAATTATACTGCCAGCATGGTTGAAAAATTATGTACAACAAACGGCATCTGGAATGTTTTGATTTTGACGCTTTTGGGGAGGACCGATCACGTTTAAGGGCCAACAACAGAAAAATACTTTGTTTATTTATTAATATGTAAATTATACTTGTCAAGCACATGTTTAAAACACACTTTCTCATTCATGTCCAAACTTCATGCAAAGTATGTGCTGTGTGTAATCCATCTATCCATATTCTGTCCTCTTGATCCTGTTCAGTGTAGCTGTCATTGGGCGAGAGAGACGGAGTTACACAGTGGACACGTTGACAGTCCATCACTGAGCGCACAAAATGAATAAATATTCACACAAACAATTAAACCTAGTGCTGATTTAGTCACTAATTAACCTAACATCCATGTTTTTGACACCTACATTCAGAAAATGGTGCATTACTAGTACAGTTGAACTATTAACTTAAAAAAAAGAAACTACATTTGATTGTCGCTTTAAACAAGTATAACTATGTGCATAAATAATTTCTTTAAACCTATGAATGTAATATTTAAATGTCAAAACTCTATTTTTCATGTGTATGATGAAAGTATTGTTTCCATTTTTGAGCTTCAAACGTTGAAAAATCCTCACAAACATTTTTGCTTTCGACCGAATCCAAACAGAAACAGAATGATGGTTTGAGACTACTGGTACTGGTTGGTGTCTAACGATGGCTGCTGAATCAGTATGAGTCTGGCAGGTGGGAGGTAAAAGGTATCAGAGTGTGGAGTGGACATATCATCAAGGAGCAATCTGGCAGGAAAATGTGCAAGTAAATAAAGAGATGTCATGGAAAACCCCGTGATATAAACTGCACAGAGAATCCAATCACACACACACACACACACACACACACACACACACACACACACACATAGAGGCATGCAAACATTACCTTGGGTGCGCAGATACCTACACACACTAACAAGCTCCTGCTTGCACATGCTGAAGCTTACACAAACACACGTTTTATTTATTTAGATTCATAAAACCTCAAAATGTTCAACAAAAGCCATGCGAGATTGAAATCTGAAAAAACCCAAACTTTTCATCATGCAATATCCAAACAGACGGTAAACAAATAAAACCAACTTCCCACCACCTTCATATACACAGTATAGACTGTAATATCAAAAAGTTCACATCAAAAAGTTACTTCCATGTGTTGCACCACGGCATGCAGAGTCAGGGACATAAGAGAAACGAAGTGTTTAGACATGGACGACGTCTCAGCAGAACCATCAGCAGGTTCTTTCACAGTCAACAAACTGTTTATTTTAATAAGAAGTGATAGAAATGGTGGTTATTTTTTTAATGACAGTTCCTTAATATTATTTAAAAGTACTTTTAAAGTTTAATTTCACTCCTGTTGTTACTGCTCACAAGACAAAAAACACAACAATTAAAAATGAGAAACATTTCAAATAGAAAATAATTAAAATAAGAATCTGAGGTGCTTTTTGGAGGTTTACAGATGTTTCTGTTGTTGTTGTTACAGCTCTGGCTGATGTGAGTAAAAGTCAGTGTTGGTCCAGACCAGTGCCAACTTAAAAAGCTGTAATAACAAGACCAAGTACTCACTCACATCTGTGAGATTTATTTTACTTGAGTTCTACGCTGTTCAAAACTAGTAACGAAACAACAAGAAAAAAAATCAAATATAACTACAGGTGATCTGATTTCCTCTCACAGACCAAAAACATGCATTTTAGTATCTGAAAACTCTACATTAACCCTAAATTTCAGTCTATGTGTGTTTGAATAGATGCTTTTTCTTTAAGTGTCCCTGTAGTGGACTGGAGACTTGTCCTGGGTGAGACCCTGCCTCTCACCCAATGACCCCTGCAGAGAGACACCACCTCCCCACGACCCTACAGGAACAAGCAGATATAAAAAATGAAAGGATTGATGGATTCATTACCAACAGAAAACAGAGTTTACATTAAAAACCTTTAGTAACAGAAGAATTCGATGAGGTTTGGTTTGACTTTTCTGTTAAAATAAAGATTTGATCTTCTTGGCTAACTCTGATCAGGTAATGTTCCAGTTAAAAATATAACATTTTGTCAAGTTTTTATAACATGTGCCAAATAATTTCTCACCAAAGCCCCCCCCCCCGACTTGTACCAACATAAAAGCAGGGATCCAGTGCTGAAGGACAAAACATAAATAGACTTTTCTTTACAAGTAAGGATGTAACAGAGAGTCTTTAGGCAGACCACAACCTTCCTCTGTTCTTCTGAAGAGAGATTATCACAACCAATATATTTAAGATCTTTAAAGCTGACAAACCGTCTTCCCAAAGCAAAGTGCAATTCTGCACCCAGAGTACAACAGACTGTTTTATTTTGCAGTCAAAACTGTTTTTGATCTCTTTTTATTATTTTTCCAACTCTGGTCTCAGTTTGCATGAAGCAAAACAGAAATACTATTAGAGATGTGACTCAAGTAGAAACACAGCCTGACTGCAGGTCATGCTGTTTGGCTCATTCAGTCCTAACGAGGCTCACCTGTGCAGAACGGACAGGTGTGAGTGTGTGAGCACCTCTTAAAGTCACTTAGTAGTGATAGGGGTGTGATAGTCTCTGCAGGTCCCTGAGCAGGCGTGTATCATGGCCCTGACTAACCAACACCCCCATATGGATCACGCATTCCACTCAGCTAGAAATCCATAAGAGCTGTGGGTGTGATTCAAAAAGTACATATTCAGTCTGGGATGTTCACAAACTCCCCACTGCTTGTTTTACACACACACACACACACACACACAGAACATCTACATCTCAGAGGGACCCTCCCAAGAAGCACTGAGGTGCATCGCTGAAACTCGAGCCCCGCATAGACAGAAATTTTCATTACTGAGAGGCAGACCAGCTCATCCTGAAAGGTGTAATTTCTCAGGGACATGGGGGAGGAAAGTGTGCTCAAGTTCAAGTTGATAAATATAAATGGGAATCATCAAAAAGGAAAAAACTGGAAGAGTGGACATCTGGTGATACTTTTGTATAAAAAGGGCCTAAGATAGGAGTTTAAATCAGCAGCTGAGGATGTTGCAGAAAAAGCCAAGTTCATTAAAAACCCATTTAAAAGTGTCTGTATATATATTTATATATTTCCTTTGGCAGCTCCGCTTTCCTCTCTCACTTTGCAACATTGCCCATGCATTAGTGTCAGTGTGAGGGTGTTTTTTTGGCATTTGTACTGTGGCAGGTTTGTTTCCTGCCCAGGTTGTTTCCATGCCTTGAGCCCAGGGCATGCTGGGATTGGCTCCCTGTATCCCAAGGTATCCATGGAAAACATACGACCGGATGAAAACGTTCTTATAATCCAACCTCACTGATGTCTAATATTAAAATCACTTAGAGACATTAGCGCTTTATGAACCTAGCAAGAGCAAAAAGAGGAAATGTGTCACTGCCACCATTTTTGCCATCTTGGCAGCGTGCGTGTGTACCCACTTGGCAGTAAAGACTCATTAAAAAAGGGTGTGAGGAAGTCATCAAGCAGTTTCTTGGCATTAATGGAGAACGACAACCACAAGAACCCGTTCATACACACAAACAATATAAACATAAAATGAAGCACACATGCACACAACTAAATACTGTTTATCTTTGGTGTTTTGCTTCCTGCTGCTTTCTGCCACAAACACTCCTTCCTGTCGTTAAAGTATGATGACCCGATGAACACACACAGAAAACACATCTGACAAAAAGCAACACAGCAATGCATGTGTAAAGCTTCACGTTAAAGAACAAAAAAACAAGTTGTACAACCCGCTGAGACGAACAGTTGTTGGTTTATTTAAAGTAAAGCCTGAACAGTTGGATCATGGATGCTGTGAGCTTTACTCTATGGCATCGCGTTGCATAATAATAAATAAATAATCAAATGTGGTGAATGAAAGCGGGTTGTGAATGGGTGAAGGAAGGACGAAGAAGTTGTTTGACAAGCCGTTCAGTCACCCTCTTCACTTCCTGGGCCAACAACCCTCACCACTTCCAGGCAACTATCTTAAAAGAGGATGTTGTGCCTTCAGAGCTGCTCTGCACTTTCTCAACCGCAGATACATCACATCAAAAGCTTCACCACTGAGCTGTTTATTTGTAGGCTGCACAGCACTGATTGTATGGCATACAGTGTGTATGGTGCACTGCTCGTAGGACCCTTGGTCATCACGTATGGAGAGAAAGCACTTTCTTTGCTCAAGGCTGTCATCTAGTGGTTCTGTGTTCAGAAGCATTTTGGGTAAAAAAAACTTTCTGTCACACAAACAGTTACAAAGCCTTTAAAAGCACAACGTTCTTCTCACTTCTTTTCACTGACTGCCTCATTTTTGTGTCTTATTTTCTTCTGAGCAACAGTTTTGAGTTTCACGCATCAGGTGGGGCTCCTGGTGATTTGTTGCCTTCTAATGACTCTTCCTCTGCTGCACTTCTCCTCCCAAACTGTGAAGTTACAGTTCTCATCTTACCTTCACAGCAGCATCAGAGGCTGAGCAGGGCTTCCCTGTGTGGGTGAGGGCACAGAGTTGACCCGAGGGTGGGGGAGGCAAGAGGAGAATGGGCGGAGAACTAACAGGTGTCCAAACTGCCCTGGCTACAGACAGGTGCAGGGCATATGTCCGTGTGTGTGTGTGCGAAGCCAGGACAGTCCTGACTGCCAGCTGTGCTCTCTGAAGTTTAAACTCACCCGTACACACTTATCAGCTCTCCCTCCTGAAGCACACACACACAGCCGTTCCATAAATCCTGCAATGCACGCTCTCACACCTGCACTCCATCAGGTGCTCCACACACTTCTGTCAGTGTACATGCAAAGCCACAGCCAGTGTTACAGGTCAGTAGATGGATGACTGGCAAACAGATGTGTTGAACATTTCACTACGTCTGATAAAGATTCATGCTTAATATACCTTTAAACATAAAGATAATAAGGACTGGAAACATGGAGAGGATGCTTATCCAAAGGTAACAACATAACCAGTACCTCTACATATCTCTAACTAAAGTTTAAATTATCTGATTATTCATGATTTAATGAAATTGTTATTTAGTAGCATTTTCACAAAACTTTTGTTATCAATCTCATTATTAATGTGACTGTAAATTTTGTAGAGTTCAAATTCTAAAATAAACATGTTTCTCGAAGAAAAACTTTGTTTAAATACTCAGTTTAGTTTATTTAAAAATGTGAGTTTTCTAATCATTAAATATTTTAGTATCAGTAATAAGAAATTATTTCAGCGTACAGCTCACTGATTGATCGCCATTGTTGACAATGTTGCTCCCTCCAAACATTTTTATTATTAATAGGGATCAAAGAACACACGCAGCAAAGTACTACAGCACATTCAGGGTATCCAGGACTCCATCAAGTATTTATTATCACTTCTATAGAAATGGCTGAGCAATGTAAAAGTTAATGTTGTGTGGAGGTTTAAATTGTAGCTTTCACATCAACCACTAATAAACTTAGAAGACTTGAGCTGTTTGAAGACAGCAGGAATCCATTTGAATTAGCAGTTAACTTGTATTCTGTTAAATGTAAAATCTATTAGGTTTAAGAAGCTTTCTATATCAGGTAGGTATTAATCACTTCTAACTTCCACACAGAAACCTACTCCATAAGGGCCAAACTGCTGATAGTGACCATTAAGTCATTTTTCAGGCCCATGAAGGCCCCAGGTTGCATGATACTTAGATTTTGCTAATTTTAGCTTCAAAGGTCTTATATCATGCAAAATCAACATATTTGGGGCTTTTAACCATGTTGTGATACTATTTCCTTATTTAAAATATCCCCAGTGGTTTTTGGCTTAATTCACACATTTCTTAGTAATCCTCCTGAATCCTGCGCTCTGAGCAGCTGCTCCACTCTCTCCTGGAAAACAACTGACTGTAACATAGTGATGTAACAATGTTACACCAGGACCTGCCTGGCGTGTCCACGCTGCCCCTGCAGATTAAACACACACATCCTGAGCTGTAAGAGTCTGAAGCAAGACACTAAGCACCACTGTTTTGTTGTATTTTACTTTTTAATAATGTCTGGGTGAAAATGTGCATTTGGTTTTGAGAATTACAGGAATTTATTCACCATTTTATTCAGGCAGCTCGAGGGGCAGCACTCACAAGGAGGGGGCCTGGAGGAGAGATGGGATTTTAGGTAAACCGAGTGTTTTACTTCCTGGTCGGAGAATAACTTGAGAATATAAGTTATATTTTAAGACAAATGAAGACTATATAACACTAAAGGTAACATTTTATCATATATGTGCTAATCACTGATGCTGAAAGCTGTAAAATATCAGGAAACAGGAACTTTAAAAGGTGCCACTCTTGATTGTTTCTCACTTCTTTTTATACAGACTAAGGGGAATTTTATGTAAAAATAACAATCAGGTTGAGCTACATCTGCTGGACCAGCTGATTCAGCAGGTTGCAGGTTAGACTTCGACTGAGAGGAGTTTAATCAGGAGACAACGTTCCACAACAGTGGCTTTCTCCTCCTTAAGGGAGTTCCCCTTTGGGAAAGGGAGAGAGGGAAGAAAAGGCCAGAGGTGAATGAGGAGAGGAGGTAAAAAGGAGAAGTAGAGATGGTGAAGTGAGGAGGAATACAAAACTGTTGCTGTAAATCCCAGAACAAACAAGAGGAAATGAAAGAAAGTAAAGAAGCTCATCTCTGTAATTATCTAACTGATGGTCAGGGTGTGACTTTTATTTACAAGCTCAAACCACTTTGTTATCACTGAAAGACATCAGGAAACTGATCTGCTGCAGTTAGCCTCCAAAATAAAACAAAACCAGAACTCACAAGTATAAACACATTCAGAAACAGAATTTCCTCAACGTCTGGATAGTATTACACTGTATGTGTAGAGTGTAATACACCCCCCCTCCACACACTCAAACATATACCCCTCCCTCTAATTACAGTCTGCATCACTGGAGACTGAGCACTCCGGAGAACTTGTTTTATCACTGCATGATGGCAGCACACACACACACAGCACTACACAAACATAGTAAGAGGAAGCAGCTGCATTTGGACGTCTGACTTCAACATAATGTGTTGTAGAAAACAATGTGCTTGTTTTCACAAGCAGCAAATTATTAAAGAGAGGATGAGACTCAGAAACAGATTAGACACTTGGTTATTTGTAATCATTTTCATGATTACGATGATGATGGTCAATAAAAGAGCGCACTGTGAGGAATGTAAACATGTACCACAAATGAGCCAGGTGTCATGTGATGGTTTGAACTCCCCTCGTGAAACAGAGTCCGGGCAGAGGCCCGAGTGATAAACACAGCAACAGGGTAATGTACTTGATCGCCTGCTGCATCGCTCTCTGGAGACGATTAATGAGCCAGGCAGCATGTAAACTGTGGTTAGGAAACAACAAAGCAGCTGACTAACTGTAGTGATTTGGGGGAGCAGGGGACGCCCTTTAATTTGTCCTCTTGCTCCCAATGAGGCAAGATTTTGTTTAATCTTACAGCGTCTTAAACAGTATTCCTTCTGGCTTCTGAAGATCTTTCAGTTTTTCTTTGGACTTTGGCTGCGATGTTTCTCATTTAGTTCAGTTCCAAAGAAATGTTTGTTGTTAGTTATTCCCCTTAATCAGGAAGGAGTATTAGAGCAAATCAGAAGGAAAAAAGAGGGTTTTTCTTTTTGTTATCCAGTTTTGAGATTTAAGTCAAAATATCAAGAATAGAGCTGAAAAAGTATTTCCAGAATAAAGGTAGGACAAGGAAACTCCATTGTGCTGCTGAATCTGTTGTTGCTCTATTTGTTGTTACGATTGTAACTGATGTTTTGGTGGTAGAACGGTGTGGCGATATAAAAATTCAGCTGTAAATTTTGACAAAAATATATTTGCAGCTTGCTAGTTAAGTGTTAAACCAATATAAATGATTAAACTTACACCAGTATCATAGGTCTGTGCATAGGAGCATTCTGAATCAAAGTGATGCAGAAACATTAGTTCATGCATTTATTACTTCTAGACTTGATTATTGTAATTCTTTATTATCAGGATGTTCTAATAGTGCTGTTAAAGTCCTCCAGCTGATCCAAAATACTGCTGCCAGAGTTCTGATGAGAGTTAGAAGGAGAGACCATATTTCTCCTGTTTTAGCATCACTTCATTGGCTCCCTGTAAGGTCTAGAATAAAGTTTAAGGTTTTACTTTTGACGTATAAGGCCTTGAACGACCAAGCCAAGATCTTATTGTTCCATATGTTCCTAACAGAGCACTTCGCTCTCAGACTGCAGGTCTGCTTGTAGTTCCTAGAGTTTCTAATTGTAGAATGGGAGGAAGAGCTTTTAGTTATCAGGCTCCTCTCCTGTGGAACCAGCTTCCACTTTTTATCCGTGAGGCAGACACCTTGTGTAGTTTTAAGAATAGACTTAAAATAGAGGCCTGCGCAGGACGGAATTTCCAGTCCCGCTCCCGCATAGTGCAGTCCCGCTCCCGCAAAGGACTATGATTTTAAGTCCCGCTCCCGCCCTATTTTGTCCCGCTCCCGCCCGCAATTCCCGCATGATTCAGACGTTCCCGTTATTTCTCACGAAAGTTCTTGTCTTTGGCTTGGGTAATTAAATGCTGAGCTTAGAGCATAGGCTACCACTGACCGATCATTCAGTGGGCAGTGGGGAAGGAACGCGTTGCCAGCTTGGCAAGTGGCATGCGCAGCTGAGGCGATCCCCAACACACATCTGGAGACAACAGATTATTGAGATGGATGGTCGTGAGGGAGCTGGAGCTGCTGGTTGTCACAGAACCATCACAGCATAAAAAAACAAACATTCAATCAGACTCCTGCTCACTCATTGCATAAATTTAGACTCAATCAGCCTGATATTGTGCTTATTATTGTGTTGTTTGGACGGTGGGACGAAGCCGGTAGAGAGTACACATTGTGCAGGTTTCTCACAGAACCAGTTGGTGTTACCAACTTGGTAATAAGAAATAGGCTATAAAATAGATTTTTCAAAATGTGTTGCATGCATTAATAGGCTGACTGGCAAATTCCAAATGACTACTCCACTCTGTTGCGCACGGCGCAGCAATAACGTTGCTATGGTCAATGAGCAGCATTCGTACTCCGCTCCACTCCAGTGCAGCCAAAGTGGAAACCAGTCCATTTTTCTGATCCGTCAGCGCACGCCGGATCAACTCCCGCAGCTCAGATCGCACCAAACAGGAACATGAACACGGTTAATCAAACCCATTCCCGGCTCGTCTCTCTTTTGGGACCGGCGGACATCTCAAAATGTTTTTATTAATACCAAATAAAATATCTAGCACAATTTATACATGGTGAATGTATAAAGATGAATTAATAATTTATCATTTCTATTTTAGTTTTAGTTTTAGTTTGCGGGACTGCAGCTTATCACCGCTTTGCCCGCTCCCGCATTGTGCACTCCCGCCCCGCGCCCGCAATGAGCTTTCTCTATTTGTCCCGCGCCGCATTGCTTTGCGTCGGGTCCCGCGGGACTCCCGCGAGAGTGCAGGGCTCTAACTTAAAACTTTCCTTTTTACACAATCCTATAGTCAGGGTTAGCTTGGGTTCTCCTGATCCATCCCTTCAGTTATGCTACTATAGGTTTAGACTGCCGGAGGACATACTGTCCACATGTCTTCTCTCTGCTGTCTCTCTTTACTCTCCATTTTTTAATTGATTGTTACTGCTGCTATTAACTGTTTCTCTGTTTATCTTTCTATAGACATGACGACTGTCCCAAATCCATCGGTGTTTGTCTCTTTCCTGTCAGCTCAGACCCCAGTCGGCTAAGGTAGAAGGCCGCCCATCCTGAGCCGGGTTCTGGTAGATGTTTCTTCCTGTTAAAAGGGAGTCGTTTCTTTCCACTGTCGCCAATCGTGCTTGCTCAGGGATTGGGCTGAACTAATAATTCAACCCAATCGGCTGGTTCCTTAGATAGAAATTTTTTTATTACTAATTCGTTCATTTTTCGGTAAAGTGCCTTGAAATGACTTTGTCATGAACTGGTGCTTCATAAATAAATAAACTTGACTTGGAACTCCCTCCCTTTAATTTCAAAATGTTATTTTTACTTTTTTTAAAATCTTTTTGAATTGTATTCTTTCAAACTTTGTTTCTACTTTAACGTTAAACAGTTGACCCTAACACTCCCTCATTCTTAACTCATTCTAGCATAAAAAGGCTCCCAAACTCAAGGGATGAGCCAGTTACATAAATATAGATCATTTATATAGTTAGACAGACATCTAATTCTATGTTTACTAACAAAGCAAATGGCCTGAACAGCAGCTATAGAACTTGAGGAAAACCTGGGACACTTCCTGCAGGAATATCAGGATGTTTTTTGCTTGACTGGCAAAATGCAAATATTTATAAAATAGTACTTCAGTAACTATCGATATTAGAGTTGTTGGCTTCTCTAGGAGCAGCAGTCAGTTCATCAATCTAGTTAATGATGATCTGGAAGTTACAAGATCTACCAAAAATATGTAAGATACTGTTTACAGAACCTCACTTACAAAGACACTTAAATCATCAGCTTAAATCGGATTTACATCTTTTCTGATCACATGACAGTAAAAAGCAAAAATCAAACCTAAGAGGACATAAATGTGAAGAGGTAGAGTTTGTTCCATTTGGTAATAAAAGAGCAACATGTTTGTCCATTAATGTTGTGTGGCTGAGCTGCCTGTGGGTGTGATTGTGTGTGTGGGTATGTCTAATTACCTTCTCACAGGTGGATCAGCTCTGGAGCGCAGGTGTGGCTCATCTCCTCATCACCTGAGTCGAGATTTAAGGGGAGGATCAACATGAGACAGGCGCCAGATAGTTCTCCTTCCTTCGTGGTAGAGTGGCTGAATGACTAACCTGATTCTTCTCAATACTGAGCCTTATAACGCTTGGTCTCCTTATCCTTTCCTTCCAGGATCTTCACCCGGACCTGACGCCTTCCCGCAGATCCGTACCTCCTATCCTGGGGGAGCAGTCCGATCCACGGTCCTCGTACCAAGCTTGGGTTTCCCGGACCTGCTCCTAGCCTGTCTCTCGTCCTCCCCGGAGCTGCACCTGCTGGACCATCACACAGACCCTGAGCTGATCTGTCCACCCTCCAGCACCTGCACACCTTCTACCGGACCCACAGTCGTGTCTCTCAGCCTCCAACCACTCCTCCTCCTCACAACCACCAGCATCATCGCCATCACCGTAAGCTCTCTCTCTCAATTCTCATGCTTGCTCATCCCTGCTACCCACCAGTCCACTAACCTGTATTCTCCGCACCTAGATACTACCAGTTCCTCCAGTGAGGCCCAGTTCCTGCCCCACCAGCTGCACAGGAACCTCGTGCCTGGCTGTTGTTTTCTCCTTCTGTTTTTTGTGTCATTAAACACTTTAAAACTGTTTTGTCGTCCTGGAGTTGTGCTTGTAAGAGGGTTCTAGCATTACAAAACCGGTCATAACAATTAAATATAAGCACAGACTTGAATTTAATATCTTTTAAAGGTAAGAGGTTAAAAGTCCAAAATAAGTTGTTTTTTTATTTAGTAGTAAAGCAATAGCATTTCAAAATTCTGCATATGGCCCCATTTTAAAAAAAATAAGCACTCAGAAACAAGTTTCTTTCATTTTAATTTATTTTTATAAGTATAAAAAAGTTTGTTGTTTGTCCTGGTAAATTAACAAATGTAGATAATTTAAAAACATTTCTCTGTTCTTAAAGAAACTTCAGAGGTTTGCTGATTTTCATCTTTAAATGTTTTTTTGAATTCATTTTTCGCTGATGTCTGAACTCGTGTCATCCTTGTTGCATCTTTTATTTAGCCCACTAAAGTATTTCTCTCTGAATGCGTTGTGTCCCTGATAGGCGCTGAAGCGGGGGTCTGACAGATGACCCTGACTGTCCACTTCCTGTAGAAAGAAAAGAAATCATGTGCTTTAGATACGTAACTTGATGAAGGCGCCGCCTGTTTAGTCCTGCAGACACCAACATGTTGCAAAATTACATATAAAGGATTTGGTTTCCATTTTCTGCTACTATTACAATAGTTTCTATTTAAAAACTGGAAAAAGATCAAAAAGAAAAAAATACTAGATCAATGTGAATAATGGTCAGTCTCCAGTTCTTTATGATGCAGTTTGTCTTGGCTGTAAAGTAGCTTCTGATCATTATGACGGGAAGAAGACGGAGACTGAGACAAGCTGAGCTGGAACCAGAACCGGGCCTGTTATGTGTTTGCATCACCTTGTGTTTTTTTTTGTTTTTTTTGTGGCTTGCTGATGCTGCCAAGCAACCTGGAAACATTTTCATTACCATTCTGAGGAAATAAACTCACTACGACCCCAAGATCAAAGTGGATTTCTACCATTTAACACAACTTTCATCTCAGAAATTCTATAAAGGTTCATGTGAGTTCTGCTTTATAAACATTTACACTAAAGGGAACTTTGCAAAACAAATTATTCCATCAGAAACATCATAAACCTCCAACAGGAAGTAAAACAGTTACTTGCTGCTTTCTGCATTTGCTAATAATCTAAAATAATAATAGTAATAATAATAATAATAATAATAACTTAAAATAGCCACATTTAGGTGAAACTGTCTCTTAAATTAATAACAACATATATACATTGTTCTGCTATAGATTCAACAACAGCTTTTTTGGGTTAGGGTGAAATAAAAAGCATGTTATCAGCAATGAGGCTAATTCAGTCAACATCAAAACACACAAACACAAACTCTCGTCAGAGTCAGACAAACATTTACTAAAAAACACCGAAGTTTGAAGCTGCAATCTGACATGAGACAGATACCAGTCAGATAAGATCACACAGTTTTCTGTGTGTGTGTGTGTGTGTGTGTGTGTTTGTGGGTTTGTATTTCTGACCTCCTGGGGACCCGTTTCCTGACTTTTACTATCTTTCTGGGGTCCGAGGGTTCTTGTGGGGACCGAAGCCTGGTCCCCATGGGGGGGACTCCCCTTTTTAGGGTTAGGGGTTAGGTTTATAGGTATGGTGTGAATAGAGTTTTAGTTAGTCTTAGGGTTAGTTATAGATCAGTAATGGTTAAGGTTAGTAAAAGGGTTTGGGTTAGGTATAAATCTAGTTACTAAAATCAATGGAAGTCAATGGACGGTCCCCAAAAGGATACCAAAACACACTTGTGGGTGTGTGTGTGTGTGTGTGTGTGTGTGTCAAACAGGACCGTTTATGGGAGCAATTTGTGGTTTTTAAGTGAAATGGATGTCAAATCCAAAGATGGATTGTTTTCCGTACGACGTGTGATCAGACCGTTTAGTGTTCCAGTATAAAAGAAAAGAGCCAATCACAGCCAGATGGTGAGGATTTACTGTGCACACAGACACGGGACACCATCACCTCACATCATATGCACATACATGTACGCTGAATATACTTGGTTACATAAACATTAGGGATGCAACGATACCACTTTTTTTTCAAACCGATATGATACTAACACTTGGATCTGAGTACTTGCTGATACAGAGTACCAATGCTGATACTTCTACCACAAAAAAAATGCAATGAACTGGAAGACAGGTTTTATTTTCTTCTCTGTTTGTTACAACAAATGATGGTGACCTCGATAAAAAATATGATCATAAAACCAAAATTTCAAGTGAAAAATTAACATTTTCTGTGAAATTATTGCAAGTTTCCACATTTTAAGTATCAGTTCATGGTATCGGTTAACTACCTTGATACCAATACAAGTACATTAGAATGGTATCAACCAAGATACTCGATACAAGTATCGGTGCATCCTTAATAAACATAATATTTTTATAAAATACAGTGGCTAAAGAGAGCAAAGATTCTGCTGCTTGTGAGTCGATTTGCAAAAACACACATTTAATGACTAAAACAAAACTTAAACACATAATCCAGATGCAACTTAATCTATGAATCAATACAGGATCAAAACTTAATCAAGAGGTCGGAGGCAAACATCAAATAACATCTGATAATGTCACTCTTTCGTGTACGGTTTAATCACTGAATAAACTGATAGATTTCAGTTCTTTTACTGCACATACCTCCGGCTCCTTGATCTTCTCCATGGTGATGAGGTGCCGTGAAGTGTGGCTGGAAAGTGTCTGCTCACAGCTGCTGATGAGCCGAAGACATGGATGAAGAGGAATCATCTCCTCGCAGTACCTGGGAAGAGGCCAAACAGTCAAACATCAGACATCAGGCCAAGTCCCTTCAAGTCAGACTGAAAGGTCATCCTCTAGCCGTTTGTGACAGGAAAACACAACTGATTTAATCTGGATAATCTGAGAAGTTTGACTGAGAATACGAGCTGATTCAGTTGAAATTACTTGTTCTTTACATTAGAATGCTGCAGTGAAATGCTTATGAAGCTCTTCTTGTCCAAAGACGAAGGTGGAAAAAGTGAATCAAGGCCGACAGGTTGACTGCTCACTCTGTCATCACAGGGCTGCACCAGGTTAAGGCCTATTAACAGCAGATGATGTATGTGTTTGCATATTTGTGTCAGTAGCACTTTCTCCAAACCGCCATCGGAGCAGCAACTGCCTCAACTTTTAACGTCACTGTTTGCCTTGTTGCCTAGGTCTCATGTGGGACACAGCATGGTGGGGTGTTTGGTTGCTGTGGCAACAGTCTGCGATCCAGGCAGATAATAATTCTACCCAGCCAATAAGAGACAGTTATATGTGGAGACAGACTATGAAATGTTTAGTTGGGATTATTGTCTGAGTGGAGGAACTTTTTCCATGAGACGCTTCAGGTTCTTCAGAGATTTTATGACAAATATCTCAGTGATCTAACTTCATCATGTGGACGTCCTTTAATGTTTTTACACCAGAATTCTAGTGTGGAATAAAGTTTGATTGTATTAAAGGGACTCTAAGCAAGTTTAACCACAAATAAATGTATAGAACTGTACAATTTCTTCCTCCTACATGCTCCGAAAATGTCCAGTTGTTTTAGAATATAAAAGAATCTTTGTCAGAAGTCAACAAGGGGCCCGAGCTTCCTGTTATTAAAGGAACATTTCATTATTTCCAGCTCATTGTTTGATACTGAATATGAGGTGCAGTTAAATTCTCCTAATTGTTTTGGACCAGGGGCGGGGCTTCGGAGGTGAGAGTCAGGCCTCTTCCATAACTGAGGGAAGCTCATGAAGACAGGCAAGAAAACGGGTCCTTCACGACTCAGACACAGAGGATATAGAGTTTAGGCTCTGTTCATAACGCCACGCAACATACCCATCTATACAGGGTTCATATAGGTTGCCCAGTCCGGTTTGACTTTACAAGTCCGGCTGACTTTAGTGACGTAGTACCACACATTGTTAATTATAGGCCGATTTCAGAATGTTCTGTTCTGGTTAAGAGCCTTCAATCACTTGTATCAGATAACCTAAAATAATTTCTTGTAAATATTGATATTTTACCTTCTTATCAATCTGGTTTTAGAGTTCAAATTTGTGAGTGAGTTCCTAATGTGAACGATTCCTCTAAATTATTTACTTAACATTTGATCTGTTCAGGTTACTCTGTAAGTTAAAACTGATCTTAAAGAGATTCTAAGGAAGTTTAACAACAAATACATTTATACAATTTCTTCCTCATACATGCTCCAACAATGTCCTGCTCACTAGAAAGAGCTCAGGCATTTTCACTATGGTTGCCTCTATATGCATGTAAAATCATTTTATTAGTTATTAATAGAGCTTCTTTGGGTTGAACAGACACCGGGCTTTCTAGAAGCAGCCTAATGCGCGTTCACGCTCATGACGCTCAGGTGTAACGTAGGTATGGATTCTACCAAGAACAAGAAGAGAGCTGCTTCAAGCACCAGCAACACTCCAACCCAAACCCCAACCAAGAAAAAGAAACCAAGAAAAGATTTTTTCCAGCGTGACAAAAAGGGCGAAACTCGAGTCGGATTGATGTAGGACGAGAACAAGAGTCAACATCGGTTCTGAGTATGAGAAGTGGAAAATGCTGAGAAATAAGACCCACAGTGCTTTAGTACCGACTGAGTCATCTTCTCATGAAGATCTTTGGTTGGGAGCTGATTGGTAACACCTGGTCCTCGTTTAGCTGCTGCGCGGGTGGAGATGAGTTTCTTTAGGAGCTGTCGGACGTTTATTCGATGCCTCGTTCTTCTCCTGACTGGTAACAATCTAGCTAGAACCTGTTCTCTGTGTTTCATGTCCTGATTCCTGAGCTTTCCCCACGATTACACCTGACGCGTCTGTGTCTCCTCGTATCTCCCTCCAGCTCTGTGAAACCTGGTGATGTCATCCGAATCTGTCTCTCCACCTGCGTCTACCTGCTCATATGGCCCTGAGTTTGATTATTGTTTAAAATAAAATCTGTTTTAACAACTTTGAAATCGGAGTCGGAGCCTGAGTTCTGCACGTGGGTCAAACACTTATCTGAGTCCATGACAAGTTGATGCTTTCAAAGCAGGAGTTTACACATATTTCCTGTTGTAGGAACCTTTTTTTAGGCTGTTTGTCTTTATGAATGACTCAGCTGTTGTTTCTGAACATATGCAAGTGCACGTACAGCATGCGCACCTCATGCACGAGCTTACCATTAAGGCTGCAATTACGCGTTTGGCCTGATGGGGCAATCGCGAGCACAAAAATTTCAAACTTCCTTATAGTTCCTTTAAAGTCAAATGAAACAAAACTTATGATGCAAAAACTATTGAGTCTAACATCAATTACAACGTCTTCGGGGGACGTGACTGAACCTGTTTGAGCTTTTTAAATATCAATGATATCAATGATCTTTTAAGTGTCACGTTAAGCAACTCGTTAAAAACGTAAAGTTGTGTCTCGTTTCTGTTTTGCTGCTGAGGTTTATCACTAATATCAAAGCTGTAACTCATCATTAGCACGTCTTTATTTATAAGGCATCGGCTTTTTGCTCTCTGTACAATCAGTCCGTCTCGAATTAGGAAAGACAAGTCTTAAATCTGCTTGGAACCACGTCTGGGGGAGTCGGACTCCTCACACCTTTCAAACCCAAGTTGAATGCATCACATGATTCCTTTGGTTGTAGATGTTTTCACTTGATATTATTTTGTGACTTGGTATTATTTTATGTATGTTTATCGTTTTGTTTGTGGTTTTCTTGGCCGTTAACTCGGCGTGCTGCTGTTTTGGCCAGGATGCTCTTGTAAAGGAGATCGTTAATCTCAATGAGGTTTTGAGTAAATAAACTGTTACCTGCCTGTTTATCTTGTTTAACTGGTTCACTTCATGTCTGTAGAGTGATGAGCATCATCTGTCTTGATTCTTTTAATCTCATTTATCTGGAGTGAAAATGCAGGAAAGTATAAGGAGTCTGTCCTGGTCCTGGTCCTGGTCCTGGTCCTGGTCCTGGTCCTGTCCTGTCCTGGTCCTGTCCTGTCCTGTCCTGGTCCTGGTCCAGACAGTCTTTTTCTGGTTTTGTGTCACTTGTCATCACACATATACACACACATAAACAAATACAGGCCTTCCCTCTCATGAAGCAAAAACACACAGCCCCCACTGTTCTATCACAGCATGGATTTGGAGGGGGGGGGTAAAGGAAACCCGATAGCCTCCCTGTCCAGCCCCAGATTAGACCCAGGAGACAGGCCACGTCTTGGTTTACACACACAGACACAAATGTCCAAAAGACACAAAGGTCAGCTGGCAGACCATAGAGACAGATAATTCATACATGTGACCCGCCTGGCTGGCCTCACGTGTTTATTTTGGCAGAGCGCTCTGACAGGCACGGTGTCGGGCGCTGATGAGATGAGGAGCAAAGACGAATGTGTTAACACGACGACACAAACGGACACTCATCCGTAAGACCACACACGTTCATGCATGTGCAAAGACACACGGAGAAAATGTCTGGACACGAGGAGACGTGCGCTGTGTCTCTCTACTCTCATCTACTCAGAGAAGATGCATGATGAGATCATCTCCCTCCACGTCTTGTAATTAAACAAGTTCCATCACTGTGGGTTTTTTTCCTCTACTGATGCAGCAGTTTGTTGAGTTTTTACCTTTATGGTTGAACACCTGCACGTCTTCATGTTCTGCTAAAACAATACACAACTTTGTTTGAGAAATGCCAACTTGCACAGCAAACCCATACAGCAGCTCAGAAACATCAGTTGTGGTTTACTGCAGTCCAGCTGCACTGATGGGGAAACCTCAACACACCTGTATTTTACCTTCTGCAAACACTGTCATTTACACAAACTTAACAGCTCTGCAGGGAAATGCTGGGAAACATAGAGCTTAGAGTTAGAAAGCTCTTTGTTCAGTTCACACAGGTGTCAGAGTTGCTTTTAACATTTATGTCATTTATATGTTAGTTTAAATTTAACCACATGCAGTTTTCTCAATGCTTGAATATATATGATGAATAATTTAAAAGAATATTCACACGAACAAGCTCAGATCTGGTTTTTATAGAGTGAGACTGCCCCCTTGTGTTGAAAGTTATTATTTGCAGAAAAGCAACATTTGAAGATTAATGACTCCTAAAATCTGGTTTCAGGGTATCAATTTTTATGTATGAATGCAGCGTTTTAATAACAGTTATATAACCTTATCATGACCAACTGAGTAACTATCTAATTTAGATCTCCGTCTTTCAGCTGCTCCATCTCAAGCCAGTATCCTCTGTTCTCAAACCAACTTCCCATATAACTCAGGAAACTTCTCTGTGGTCTTCGTTGTTTCCTCCTCGCCAGATATTCATATTCAATATCCTTAGTTAGTATATCCTCTGCACTTGTTTGCTTGTTTGAGGATTCTTTTTTTTAGTTCTGTTTAATCCCTCATTTCTACAAAACATTAAAGTGGCCCTTCCATTAAAAATGTTTTTTCTGAGGTTTCTGTTGAATATTTTAGCTCCACAGGTGTTCTTACCTTCATAGTGGGTGTGAAAACAGGTCAACAACTTCTCTTTCAGTTTTTATCTCTCAAACTACACAGGTGGCGATAAAACCCGAGTTCTCCCGAGTCCAAACGGCCTGTATTTGTTTCATCACAACTCCTTTGTTCGTTAGTATTCATCAGTATTCATCGCAGTTAAAACCACGCCTAGCATGCTGCTAGCTAAAAGCTGTTAGCATAAGATGTAGCAAACAGGAAGAGAGAATGTCTGGTGCTGCCATGTGCAGCGGGGCAGGAAACAGTATACCTTGCTCTCATAGGCTAGTTTGTTAGCCAATCAGAGTCCAGCAAATTCGAATAATGAATATGGATGAGCTGCTGACGAAGCCTGACGGAAGGAGCCGGAACCACCAGAATTTTAACGCAGACAGATTGAAAGGTCTGTTAATCAGTGTTTCCTGACGTTTTTTAGATATAAAATGTTTCATATTACTAGTTAATACTTCAGAAATAACCACAAAGTCCTGAAATTTGTATGAAAGGACCTCTTTAAGAACAGTTTAGTTGTTTGGCCTTAGCGGTTGACTGTCAGTAAATGCTAAATATCCTGCACTCCTGTATCTGACTGGTGATCAAACTGTTGGCTTTCCTATTAGCAGCTTACTGACATGATTAGTGGATGATGTCAGGTGTGTTTACTCACTCTGGCCTGTATACAGGCAGCCAGTAGACGAGCCTTCCTCCCACCAGCAGGTGGTGGGCAGAGAAGTTCAGCAGATCTTTGAAGATGTCACTCAGGTGGTACGCCTGTGAGACAGGTACATGAGACTCTGCGTATCTGAGGAGATTTACAGGAAACAAAGTGAGAAACGTGTTCCAAAAAGCAAAATATTGTGAGATTTTATTTTCTTTAACATTTACACGTTATATACTTTATGATTTATGACCAAGTTAATAAAAGGCCAAACATTCCAGGTCTTTCTGTACCTTTTATGTGTTGCTGTACTTCATATCACTCAATACTACATTTGTACCCAGTAGCAAGTTTTCTGCATAAATCAGAATGTGCAGATTTTCAGTAATAAAGCCTCAAATATGCCGATTTAACGTGTCTCGCTGCACAATTTCGAGGAATGAACATTTACTGGAAGCGATGAAAATGTAGAACAGGAGATGTAAACAAAGTGATTATTACAGCAGAGAGTTGAGAATCTGTCGTTTCTGAGGGTTTTTGTCTCTTTCTGATTGAGAAATTGACTCAGGAGAAGAGACGATGTGAAGAGGACCCGTTCTGATGACAGCAGCTGTATGTTTGAGCTGAAATTAGTTCACAGAAATAATATCTGATGTTTTATCTGGAGTTTTTTCTCAGAGGTGATAAAAATGTGTTGCACCATTAAATTCCACCCCTCAGCTTCCGTGACACAATAGCCAGCATCTGCTCTCATCTGTACACGTGCACCACCTTTGTTACGATGGACACTTCATGGGTTAAATTTATACAATTTATATGCTTATTTATTTATTGTTTTCAGCATTGTAAACAACTCGTAAACAGCCATAATTCTTCAGGATACATGTGCACACACGCTTGGTTGATTGACAGGTGTACTATGTGGATGGCTAATGCTATTGGCTAATGCCGGGTGGCGCTCAGTTAAAATTAAATGCGCTCCTACAGGGGCTTTGAGAAAGAAAAGATATGAGGTTTTTCCTAAATTATATTACAGAACCGTGTCAGACTATCGTTTTCATGGAATTTCAAAATTCCCCCTGAAAAGGGGGAAAACTCCAAATTGCAGCTTTAATTCGTGGCTCTGCTGCATGAAAATGGATTTGACTCCTGCATGGCTGCACAGATTCTTTCCACGGATCAAAATCCAGCCCACTGAGTCAGAACATTATTTGGACCTCAAAAGTCTTTTATTTCTGTGAGAGGGATTTCATCATTGTCTGGCTCTGATTTAGGGAAATACATTAATGAAGCAGTGTTGCTACAACCAGCTCATACGCCGTTTTATCAACAAAAACACGAGTTCAGGAATACTTTTCAATGTCCATGTAAGATGTAAACAAAGAGCTGCGTTCAGGTTTCAAATTGAGACTGAAGCTCATAAGAAACATTCATTCTTGCCTTATAAGTGTCAAACAGCACAAATTTGCACCATGATTCAGTAAACAAAGTTATAAAGCTTGTAAATGTTTTTTTGAGATCTGAATGTGTCCTTTTCAAGATGTTGTGAGATGAGTAGCGCTCAGTGTTGAAGGGGACTGTTGGCTACGATTCTTCCAAACATTATCTCAGTGTTTGTAAAACTGAGATAGTTTTTTGTGTTTTTTAAATTTTGTTGGGTGTGGTGGTCATTTTGAAGTGGGTTGACTCCAAACATCAGTCAGTTATGGATGAACGTGATGATTATGGTCGAAAAGGTTAATTAAAACTCATCCAGTAGTTATTGAGATACAGTGGGGCAAAAAAGTATTTAGTCAGCCACCAATTGTGTAAGTTCTCCCACTTAAAAAGATCAGAGAGGCCTGTAATTTTCATCATAGGTATACCTCAACTATGAGAGACAAAATGAGGAAAAAAAATCCAGAAAATCACATTGTCTGATTTTTAAAGAATTTATTTGCAAATTATGGTGGAAAATAAGTATTTGGTCAATAACAAAAGTTAATCTCAATACTTTGTTATATAGCCTTTGTTGGCAATGACAGAGGTCAAACGTTTTCTGTAAGTCTTCACAAGGTTTTCACACACTGTTGCTGGTATTTTGGCCCATTCCTCCATGCAGATCTCCTCTAGAGCAGTGATGTTTTGGGGCTGACGCTGGGCAACACGGACTTTCAACTCGCTCCAGAGATTTTCTATGGGGTTGAGATCTGGAGACTGGCGAGGCCACTCCAGGACCTTGAAATGCTTCTTACGAAGCCACTCCTTCGTTGCCCGGGCGGTGTGTTTGGGATCATTGTCATGCTGAAAGACCCAGCCACGTCTCATTTTCAATGCCCTTGCTGATGGAAGGAGGTTTTCACTCAAAATCTTACGATACATGGCCCCATTCATTCTTTCCTTTACACGGATCAGTCGTCCTGGTCCCCTTGCAGAAAAACAGCCCCAAAGCATGATGTTTCCACCCCCATGCTTTACAGTAGGTATGGTGTTCTTTGGATCCAACTCAGCATTCTTTCCCCTCCAAACACGACAAGTTGAGTTTCTACCAAAAAGTTCTATTTTGGTTTCATCTGACCATATGATGTTCTCCCAATCCTCTTCTGGATCATCCAAATGCTCTCTAGCAAACCGCAGACGGGCCTGGACGTGTCCTGGCTTCAGCAGGGGGACACGTCTGGCACTGCAGGATTTGAGTCCCTGGCGGCGTAGTGTGTTACTGATGGTAGCCTTTGTTACTTTGGTCCCAGCTCTCTGCAGGTCATTCACTAGGTCCCTCCGTGTGGTTCTGGGATTTTTGCTCACCGTTCTTGTGATCATTTTGACCCCACGGGGTGAGATCTTGCGTGGAGCCCCAGATCGAGGGAGATTATCAGTGGTCTTGTATGTCTTCCATTTTCTAATAATTGCTCCCACAGTTGATTTCTTCACACCAAGCTGCTTACCTATTGCAGATTCAGTCTTCCCAGCCTGGTGAAGGTCTACAATTTTGTTTCTGGTGTCCTTTGACAGCTCTTTGGTCTTGGCCATAGTGGAGTTTGGAGCGTGACTGTTTGAGGTTGTGGACAGGTGTCTTTTATACTGATAACGAGTTCACACAGGTGCCATTAATACAGGTAACGAGTGGAGGACCGAGGAGCCTCTTAAAGAAGTTACAGGTCTGTGAAAGCCAGAAATCTTACTTGTTTGTAGGTGACCAAATACTTATTTTCCACCATAATTTGCAAATAAATTCTTTAAAAATCAGACAATGTGATTTTCTGGATTTTTTTTCCTCATTTTGTCTCTCATAGTTGAGGTATACCTATGATGAAAATTACAGGCCTCTCTGATCTTTTTAAGTGGGAGAACTTACACAATTGGTGGCTGACTAAATACTTTTTTGCCCCACTGTATATTGATAATAAACACGCATGAAAAACATGATCACATGATGAACATCAGAACCAGGAACCCAGAATGTGTTTGTAGAATTTCAGGTGTACTTACATGCCGTCAGGTGGTTTCGTGGTGTCTTTATGGGAGCCTGTTCTCCTTGTAGACTCTCTGATACCATACGGAGCTAACGGCAAAAACACCAAGAATTAAAACAGGAAAGAAGAATCCAATGTGTGTTAAATAACTTGGAAAAAGGAGGAATTATTATTTGCTCAATCCTATAGTTAGTATTAGTTTAGGTTATCTAGATCCATCCCTTTAGTTATGCTTGCCGGAGGACATACTGACCACATCCCTTCGCTCTGCTGTCTCTCTTTGCTCTCCATGTTTGTATTTATTATTATTGCTGCCATTAACTTTATCTCTGCTTCTCTTTCAATGGCAACTGACCCAAATTCACCTGTTTGTCTCCTTCCTGTTAGCTCAGACTCCAGTCGATCGAGGCAGAAGGCCTCATCCTGGTTCTGCTGGAGGTTTCTTCCTGTTAAAAGGGAATCGTTTGTTTCTACTGTTGCCTCTCGTGCTGCTCAGAGGATTGTGGAGATTGTGTTGAATTGATGATTCAACCCAATTGGCTGGTTTCTTACTAGGGCCCGACCGATATATCGGCCGATATGGGGGTCCAGGGTGATATCGGCTATCGGTAAAAAATTGTCGATATTTTCCGATATTTTTTATTGATTTATTTTTGTCATATATGGGTTTCTGCATCTTCATTTATGAGAAAGTCCAGTTAAAAATGTAAATAAATGTTCATAAAATAGATAAACTTGTCTATTATTTACATTTTTTGGAATCAGTGAATAATTCAGATAGTTCATGGTGTCTAACAGGTAGACATGAGCTTAAGAATGAGCTTAGAATGTAGTGTTTTAGCTTTCAGTAATATTTTTGACATTTTTTCTGGTGGATGGATTTATCGGCCATTATATCGGCTATCGGCCTGCTCTAAAGTCTTTATATCGGTATCGGTATCAAAACATCCATGTCGGTCGGGCCCTATTTCTTACATTGAACATTTTTACTATGAACTGGACTTGATATGTCTATAAAGAGCCTTGAAAGGACCTTTGTTATGAACTGACACTTTTTAAATTAAAACTAATTGAATTCTTAATCAGCTGACTGTCTCTACATGGCTACACTTTGGATTAGTCTGAGTACAGGACTGATGATGCGCTGCTCAAAAATCGCTAAAAAGCTGGTACTGAGTGTGTCATAGTCCAAAAATTATGCTGACATTTTTCTACTAATTTTGAGACAGTAAATAATAAACTGAAACGCATTTAATTTTTTGGGTGAATTTCAAATGGTTCTGTAAGTCTGAACACTTGATTTTTTTCGTTTATTTCTTTAGAATGAATTAAAGACCTACGGTCAGTAATGATAGCGTCAAACAGAGCAGCGTCCCTCCACACTGGCTTCGATGCATCAGACACCATCACATCCACGTACATCCTCTCAGTGCCGTACTGTCTCAGGTTGGCTCTGATGTTCTCATCGGGGCCTCGCCACTTCTGGTTTTTACGGCTGGACCGACCTACAAGTCAAAGACCCGTTCTTAGAGTTTTGTTTTTTCTTCACATAAAAAAGACCTGAAAAGGACTCCAACATTTCAATTAAAATTTGTATTTAAACTACAGCCGTATGCCGTGACTCAGTGTAAAGAACAGAAGAAAAAAACCTACCTTTGCCATGAATAGTGTTGTAATCAATATCTGTTCCACATACATATGCTCCAAAATGAGAACATGCTACCAACAGGCTCCCTAGGAGTAAAATAAAATAAAAACAGGAATAATTTATTCGAGTAATGTGTGACTGACATAATGCGTTACATAAACTTACCTGTGCCAACAAATGGGTCAAAAACAAGGTCGTTCTCTTTGACCTTGGCATGATTGGCCATGATGAATGAGAGACCAGCGTCCATGCTGGTGTTTCCAATGAAGTGTCTGTTCTTCACACTGTGGGAGCGGATCAGTTCTCGTTGACCATCTGCTATCTGATGTGTCAAAAAGAAGAGTTCAGCTGCAGATCTGTGACGTGTTTAGTTTCATGTGAACAGACAGTCAATCGTATCTCACCCATCGACCGAAGTAGATATAGTTGGGATGTTCGGGGATGTTGTTGGGGTCTGTGCCATAGTCCTCCAACAAACAGAAGATGTGCTGAGGGGTTTTCAGGTTCACCGTGCCTTTGAAGGGAAGATAATCCAAAGCCTGATGGACAAAACACATGATATTCAACACACAGTTCATCGCTCACATTCATTTGCACTCACGTGCACTTTTTAAGACTCACGTCAATCTTTTTGATTCTGTCTTCAAACAGCAAAGTTTTATTGAAAGTGAAGATGTTGATTCTGTACGTGGATTCTCTCTGCATGTACGGAGTCTGTAGAGGAGCATGATGGATTGAATGAAAACAAAGATTCTAAATTGTTTGTTTAAAAACACTCTGAGCCTAAAGATTACAAACCATGTTCTCTGTTGGGTAGTTCAAGAGTGATGTTCTGAGTTCACTGTCCGTACGTCCACGTCCCCACAGTTCAAACGCAGATCTGAAAGGACAATGTGACATAAACTGGAGTTACATCATAGCTCAAGTACATACTGTCAGAGAGCTTTAAGGTGTTCTTTCCTGTAAAATCTATATTTTTAAGACTATAGATAGTGTGCCATCAATTTTTTGGCTTGGAAAGCTAAACAGCTTACTTTGCACAAACAGATCTGGCCATCACACTGCGAACATCCTCCTCTGATAAACTGTCCAGGCACCAGAAAGGAGACTACAGGGAACAAGCAAGAAGTGCAGAGCCTTTCAGGATTTGAAGGAAAAAGATATATTTACATAAATATCTGATCTACAAGCTGTCATGACATCATTCTGCTGCAACATTCTTACTTACAGACAGAAGAGATGTAATTAAAAGGACAAGATTAAAAAGCGTGTGATGACTTGCTGACCTGTTCAGTGAAGTTTTCCGAGGGATGGAATGGTTTCGCTCTGAGAGCCAGCAGAGCCTTAATTTCCTACAAGAATCAGAACAAATATAAAGAATACTGGAAGACACCGGGCTCTTACTGTCAAACATATTGTGAAAAAGTCATTGGAGAACATGAATACAGAGTGATTATTGAGTAAAAACTTAGTAAAAATAAATAAATGGGCAAATTAAGTTTTAAAATGTTGTGAATTTCTATTTTTTGTATGTAAATTAATGCAAAGCGAAAAAACTGCTTATTTTTTGGACACTAGGACTTATGAGGTTATGCATGTGTGAGAAAGAGACAGAAACTATGTCTACGAGTTATTATCATGTTATAAAATGTGTGAAGGCTGAATCCAGATACACAAACAACCACAAAGTATGTTTCAATGGATCAATTAGCAAGAAGCTAACTCAACATCGTGGGGTGTAGTTCAACGTCAGCGAGCGTAAATATTCACGTAAACCGTTAAATACACATTAATAATGGTATTAACGTTACCGGTAATCTGAAATCCAGATTATCATGAGCAAGATGCAATAAATACTGGAGGCATGTTCGACTACTGGAAGCTGCCATCTCTGATGTGCAATCATAATACGTCCGACTGGAAACTGGGACCTCAACACAAAGTACCGTTTGGAAACAACATGACCATAAACGGCAGAAGAATCCATTTATTCATCAACCTTTCCACAACACGTGACTGAACAATACGATTGTATTTGATTCACATCTTTAAACCTCTAATTATTCAGTAACCTATCAAATATTTACTTATTATAATTTAACAATTATAACATATAATTCTAATAATAAATCTACATGTCACGTTAAAATTTGTTGTTTTTTTCTTCTTCTTTTAAACCAATCCGTATTGTGGACGCATGTATTTATTATTAAAAGAAATGTATTCTGGACCTGCAGGTATAGATGAACTTTCTCTTTTAAATTGTATTTAATCTCACCAACACCTCAGATAACACAGCACCCGCCTCTTCTCATCGTTGATTGGCTGTCTGGTGATCTCCTTCACACCACTGGCCAATGTAAATGTCCATCAGAGAGGTTTTACCAGATGATCGAGCGGGTCCAGAACTCTTGTTATTGTCAGCAAAACTGCGGCTGTGACGGACTGGACGCGTCAGGAACCGCGGAACCGGGTTTTGTTGAACTCATAAAAAAGAGTCAGAGAACTTTCTTGATTCCAGCAGGAAACATATTTATAGGTTTTGAAGTAAAACGCTCCAGATCGGATCTTTCATGTGTGAGCTGATTTGTCTTACTCACAATCGATGCAAGTTATGTAAAGTTTGAGGTTAAATTGTAGAGCAGCTCAGCTGCAGATTTTCACAATTAACTGATCTTTTTTTTTAATCTTGTAATTTTTCCTTTAATTTTATTCATCTGTAGCTACAGTTACACACATACACTGCTGAAAAGTATTATTATAGTTTTTATGTATTTGAAATAATTAGGCCTATTTTAAATTCTACAGTTATTTACAGAAATTACCGGATTCAGTGATGGGGACCAACAGCCAGAAAAACGTCCCCTTAGAGACAGAAAATGAAGTCCACGTTCCAGCTCAGTGTGACAATGCCGCTGCAGTCAACATCATATCTGTGAAAAGCCTGAAGGAGAACTGGCAGAAGTGGTCCAGTGCACACCAGGAGAACCAGACACACAACCCTTTCAGCCATGACAACATGCTGAGTGTAATGGTCCCTCAGAGAGGACACGATGAGTATGGAAGACCCCTGCAGGGGTCTCTGACAGAGCAGCGTGGGAAGGAGGCTCACACACACATCAGCAAAGAGGTTCAGACCCTGTGCGAGGTCATCAGGAAGATTGGAGAGCCAAAAGAGAAAGATGGGGATGGATGTGACGGCAGTGAAAAAGTGATAACTGTAGAATTTGGGAAACTTTTTGAACATTATGTGACAATCTCCAATAAACTGGTTGGAATTCTTTTACGAGCAAGAAAACAGAGACTGGTTGATTTTGAGGGGGAGATGCTGTGGCAAGGGAAGGATGATCATAAGGTTATCTCTCTGGTGGAGTGATCAGTATCCTGGGTTAGTGTTGATGTCATGATCCATGCTACCTCTCAGAACCCTTTACTAACATGTCTAAAGGGGTTCTAGGTTTACATTAGATATTACACACGGCAGCTCCCAGTGGAGGTGTTCCAGAAACATCCATGTCCAGGTATGACCTTAGTGTAGATGAAGGACTCACTGGAGAGGAAATTTGTCACAGCTGTAACGCCTCAGAGTCTCTGGATAAGGTAGCTGCGGAGAGGACTGTAACTCCAGAATGGATGAACGATGATGGATTGACGGATGATGATGACAATGATGATGATGGATGGATGATAAACTACATTTTCTATTTATGGTAAAACCAGTGACACAAAAAAACAGTAAAGTCAAGTTTATTTATAGCACAATTTGGTCAGCTGTCATGCTGTATGTTAAAGTGCTGTACAACAAATTAAGAGATAATGCAAAAATGAAAATGCAATAATAAACATGGAGAGGTTTGTAAAAAAAGAGTACAATTTTAAATGGAATGCAAAATGAAATGAAGCCAATGAAGTTCTACCAAAATAGAATGATGTGAGATCGCCTGTCTGTGTTGGTGAGAAAACGTGCTGCTGCATTCTGGACTTTCTGCAGCCGGTCTTCTGTTAACTCACACAAAATAAATGTTGACTCAAGTAAAAATTTTCTTACAGGTTTCAGATATTTACCTGATTGGGATCATGAGCCTCATGAAAGGTTTTTATTTGGTTGGTTTTAAAGATTTTCTCAAATAGATTCAAATCATTTATATCTGGATCATTTCAGTCAATAATGTAAATTCTAATAAACTTTACTCATGTTTGACCTACCTTTGTTACAAATTCAGAAATTATTTAATATATGAAAGATAAAATGTCTTTGCTTTATTCCCCGACCAGTTTTTTTTTTGTTTTCTCATGTTAACAGTGAAGGAGTGAACAGCTGAAGTACAAGTGAGTTCACAGGTCTGAACACTGGGCTGCTTGTGACAGATAATATGGTGCTATAAGATAAACCTGATCCTGCTCGGCTTCCTGCTTCAGAGTATGTATTTATTACAGAGTGCTCTGTAACGAGGCCGTCGTGAGAGTTTGAATTTCTATCAACCTGAACCACAACGAGGAAACTACAATACACTGCTTAGATGGAAACACCAGAGTGAACATTGTATTTACAGATAAATCAGTTTTTTCACACAAACATTTTTGGATAAATGTTAAATTATAATATATACACATCTTAAGAAATGAAATGTAGAACAGAAACCATGTGGTCTGATCATTGTGTGAGTTCAGATGCTGTAAACACTGACTGATGCAACTGAATCAAGAGACTGTCGAGAAAAAAAAGGCTCTGAGAAGAAACAATAAACATGTTTATTAGAATGATTTATTTTAAATTAAACAAATGCTTTTTATACAACACACAATAGTGTGTTTATTTTTACATAGAGTTTACATACAGTGGTAATGTTTGGTCATGCTGTACAATGTTATGAAGCCATGATAAATGACAGACATAAGCTCAAGCCTTAGAAATAAAATCCACATCTTAAAGTGCCTTAAACAGGAATTCTATAAAGGGCCAAATTCTAAAGGACGTGTGAAAGAGAAGCATCGTATTTCCTCACTTTCCAATGTCAGTTTATTGTTTCTCTTTTTTTTTTTCAATTTACAGTTTTAGCAATTTACATAAAAAGGCCCTTCCATTAAAACGGTTTTTTCTGAGGTTTCTGTTGAATATTTTAGCTCCACAGGTGTTCTTACCTTCATAGTGGGTGTGAAAACAGGTCAATAACTTCTCTTTCAGTTTTTATCTCTCAAACTACACAGGTGGCCATAAAACCCGAGTACGAACGGCCTGTATCTGTTTCATCACAACTCCTTTGTTCGTTAGTATTCATGAGCTCCCACAGTTGAAACCACGCCTAGCATGCTGCTGGCTAAAAGCTGTAGCATAAGACGTACCAAACAGGAAGAGAGTACATCTACTGTTGCCATGCGCAGCGGGGCAGGAAACAGTATGCCTTGCTCTCATAGGCTAGTTTGTGAGCCAATCTGAGTCCAGCAAATTCTAATAATGGATTTTAATGAGATACAGCCTGAATACAGCCGAATCTTTACACAGATAGTTTGAAAGGTCTGTTAATCAGTGTTTCCCAATGTTTTTTTTAGATATAAAATGTTTCATATTACTGGTTAATATTTAAGAAATAACCAAAAAGTCATGAAATTTTTTCTTTAAGTTTCAGCCATCTAAACAGTATTGTTGTAGAATAACTGTGGTTAATTTAGATGAAACCTGAGTTGTGATGTCATGTTCTTTTTAAAGCAGAGACTTTCTCCCACAACCCATCCAAAAAAAAATCAAACTCATTCAGCAGCTTTCTAGTTAATTCTCTAATCAATACAAACTCTTACAGTCTCTCTCTCTGTAGAACCTTTATTTTATTGGCTGTAACAGTGGATTCTCTACAACCATTGCTGATCTCTTTTCTCCTTCACTTCACCTGTCTGGAACTGAGCAAAACATCCCTGCTTCCATAGAGGTGATCACGCTGGTTGATGATCAGTTCATCAATATGTTTGATCAGAAGCATCAGGTTGTTAAATGTAAGGAAACAGGAAGAGCAGATTTGGTTTTTCACACACTGAGTTTACATCTTCTCTTTGTTTTTGTTTAGTAAATAACAACATGGTGTAATCTGTTGCATGTTTTTGCAAACTTGAAGTTACACTTGGATCATAATGGAAGCTGATAAAAACAAGATCATTTTATTTATGTCATAAAACTGAAAGAGGGTGTTTTTTCTTTTTCCATTGATTGTACAGCGTTTTTTTAAAAAGGGGGTCAGAAATAAAATATTAACCTTGAGACTTTAGAAATGAGGTAATTAAAACTACGACTTATATCCAACCATCTTATAATAACTAATATTTATCTTCTGATGATTATTATCAGCTGTTTTTCAGTGCTTGCTGAGTTATGTTTTAAATGAGCCTTGTAAATACTTTACTCAGATATTCATGCTTTAAACCATCACAGTTAATTTGGAAAAGTTACATCACAGATATTCAGTAAATACATGAGAAAAAAGGATCAAATATGAATCAAACTAACTCTTCCTGGGACTTTAGATTGTCTAATATTATGAGAATAACGAGATATAAATAACGAGAGCCATCAAGCAGGACATCAAACAGCTTGTTAGCTGTGTCAATGTTTCTGGATTTAAATATCTGATTATGAAGAAAATCTGTTATTATATGAACATACCAACAAAGGAATAATCTGAATGACATTGTTTATATTCTCTCATCCATAAATACTTTTCTTTTCTAGGTTAATAAAGATTCAACACATTTTATCTGTGAAACCATCTGCTTCATGCAAACTTTTAAATGACTTTAAATCTAAAAGGTTTTTTAATAATACAACTAAAATTCAAGTAATTGATTTAAAAGGTACCCTATGAGTCTTGGGTGTGGCCATAGAGACAGTAATATCTGCATCATCCAACATGGCGTCTGCTACATGGGCGACTTGATGTTCACCTTCTCTCAGTCCAGTTATGTTCAGTTCAGTTTGGGTCTCCTTTAGAACTGAGAAGTTCAATCAGCTGATCTGCCTGAAAACAAAAAGAACACATTTCAGTTTTCAGTACTGTTTTTTTAACCTCACATGTTGTGTTGACTGGAAGTGTAAAAAACATGCAGCAGTGTTGTTGGTCTAAAAATACCATTTGGTGAAAATATTTAGATTTCAAACTATTCTTTTTCAGCATATTCTGGAGAATCACTGGTTTTTCTTTCCTAACTTATTTAATATTTGTGTCATTCTGCCCACTTTGTGATTTGAACTCTGGACTAATTCTTTCACTTGTTAACTTGGTACCTTTGCTGACTCTGGCTACCTGGTTACCGGAACCATCTGCCAAGTGTTTCGCCTCTGCCTTCGTTTCAGCTCCTGCCTGTTTGTCTGCCCATCTGATATTGTGAGTGAACTTTGCCTACTGGTTTAGAGTATTGGATCTAGCTTTTGGACTTGTCTGCCTGGTTGCTCCTGTGTATGACCTGGATCGTCTCTTGGATTAACAGTTTTTGTCTCTCCAGCCCAGAAGTAGCAGTTCTGCTGCTATGTGTTAGCAGCCTGCTAGCTGTTCTGTAAACAAACTCCTCCCTCATTTATAAACTGTTTAACGAGCGTACTGTCTGTCCTTCATGCCTTTGAGTTCCACCTTAAAAAAAAACCTTTGACTGCTAAAATGATCCATTTTTCTATTGTTAATGCTCAAATTCAAGTTTTAGATAAAGGAGCCACTTCAGAGGGATGAAGAGCCACATGTGGCTGCAGATGCAGAACCCTGAACTCACTTCTTCAACAGTGTTATGCAAATAAAGAGATTTATTGGGTCTGAATCAGTGAAGTAACTCATAGATGGAGCTCAGAAGCTAAAAGGTGCACAGTGAATAATGTAGGAAGGAAAAAGAAGTTTGCAGAAGTGAGATTTTGGAAAATTGAGAAATATTGTCTGCATCTTCTTACAATATTTTGGTATCCATGAGAGTTTTACTCTTTACAACATTGTTTTCCCCTCTCATCAAACTGTTTATACACTCACTTTGTTAACTACACCCTCATATTAAAGAGTTATCTGGCAGACGAGTTTAGAGTAGATGTGGATTTCACTCACCATTATGTTCATTTTGTTTTGAGCAAATCAGTACAAGCAGAAAATATAAAAATCTCCAAAACACAAGGTGACATTTGGCACAATTTACAAAAGTATAATTTCTCATTTAGACCCAAAGTGCGAAGAAGAGAATTTATTTAATCCTCTTACTTACACAAACATAAAACAAATGCTATTCTTGGCTTCCATCCAAAAGTGTCTGTTTTTGTTTATTAAAATAGCTTTAGCTAAAACTTCTCACAACCTCTTTTGTACATAAGCTACAATGGCAACAGTTATCTTGGTCCAGAGTTTGTGCATTATTAGTCAAAATAAACAGGTTATAGATTTATTTTGGAGAAAAAATAAAGAACATATAGGAGCAGAAACAGAATATGCTTAGAAATGTATTTTCATGGCCTTTTCTTGAGTTAATACATTATTGATCCCTCTTGGGGAAATGTTTTGTTTTTGTTTGTTTTTTCTGCATGTGACCCATCCCTGAGGAGCAGAGGGCTCCATCTGTACAGGGCCCAGGGGCAGTTTCAAGGTTCAGTATCTTGCCCATGGATATTACAGCATGTGGCCTGCTCGGGCCTGGGACTGAACCACCTCCTCCTCCATTAGGCTACATTTTGAGATAATAAGAAAACTGGGCTTGTTTTCTTGAGATAAAACACCATTTTGCTGCTAGAACTTGACTTTACTTCAGAATGTTTAAAAATCTGGGTACTTAATTAGAAATTAGGATAAAAAGTCTCCCTTTTAATATTAAACTTTAAAAACTTACTGTGATAAACCAATAAGAGTTAAGTCTGTAGAAGAGGCGGGACATGAAGCTCATTTGACTGGCAGGTGCTAGAACATGAAGGTGTAAGTGTGTAACGGAACAGAACGGGGGCCAATGAAAACCAAACCTGCAACCAAAACAGATAAGGAAATTATTAACATCCCTTCATCTGTGTCAGGACGACAGCAGAACATTACACAGCCAACCTGACGTCCATGAGATCTGTTATATTGTTTTGTTGCAGAATCTCTCTCCCGATTTCCACCATCTGCTTCACTGGAAATAAGACAAACACACAAAACAGACAAAGTTCACTGATTAACTACATTATTGTGTTTATAAAACATTATGACTGATCACTTCTGCAGAGAGTTCACCTAAAGGCACGTGCTCTTTGCTGAGGGATTTACAATTCCCTACATGTTTGTTAGGAACAACCAGGTAATGATGTGGAGCTCCAGGTTTAATATCTCGAAAACAGGAAATCTCTTCATCCTGTAACAACAAAAATAAAAATTTCTTGTAAGATGCCTGACTTTTTACTACCTTTCCTAAACCTCTGAGTACTTCCATGCTCCATTTGTTTGCTAACAAACATGAGATTAACTCCATATTTTACTTGGTAAGGGAAGACGCCTCCGTTCATTCACAGCACTGAACAAACATGACGGGTTAAAGTGAATTTAAACCCTCAGATTTAAATATTAACTATATTTTACCAAGCTTAACGTCATGTGAAAGCTACAGCAGTTGGGTGTGTAACACAAACATGCTAACGATAGCACTCAGTAACAGAAACCTCACACTATGTAGAAGCTCTGTGCTCATTTCTTTGTTTACAATCTTGCAGAAAATACATTTCTTGTCATATCCCGCAGCTGGCAGACGGCTGGTTTTAGAAACATCCTCTTCAGCAGCCTGAACTTCGGCCATTGCTAAACAATGAATTGTCAAAATTCAGCCCCGTTACGTCAAACTCAGATGACATCGAACTCGAAGGAGGTAAAAACTTCTTCCTCTGTTTAATAGCAGGTGGTTAAAGTGCATTACCGCCACCTACCGACCTGAAGTGAGACTGAAGTCACGTGGTGTCATTTCATTGGTCCAGTAATAATTATGACTGAATTTCAGTCATTGTAAATTAGTTTCAATATATTTGAAATAATATTTTTTCTCAGTTATTTCAGAATTTTGTTTCAGTTAGTGTTATTTCAGTTTCATGTTTTGCAGGAAAGTTGGCATGTTTTTATGTCTCATTTCGATGAACTTTTCAAAACTTTAGATACATTTTTATTTATCCTGAACCCAAACTAAATCATTACTCTAATCTGATCCTGTTTTAGCTTCTATGGACATTTTTTTGTTTGTTTTTCTTTGTGCCAGTTAGCTAGTCACCTCCAAATCATCATTAGTTTCATTAGTTTGTTTCATTGTTTGTTTCTTTGCCTTGTTGCATAGCTTCACCCTCTCATCAAGAAGCCTCCCGACAGTTATATTCTGCTTGGTTCCTCAGTTTGCTTCCATTAGTTTGGGTTTCCTTTATATTCTATCTTGTTTGTTTTGGTATGTTTCCCAAGTACATACCATGTGTCTTTATCACTAATAGATTTATTTTACTCTTCTCAACATGACAAAAGGTTCTGACCCGTCATGAGCTCAAACATTTCTCATATGGAACTAACAAACTACTGACAGGTTAGTTTCTGCAGTTAAAAAATACACATACGTCACAGACAATACTTCAGCAAATTTGAAGTTTGTTTCACATAAATCCAAACTGTTATTTATAACTGTTATTTAGCTGGAAATTGCTTTGTGTTGGCAAATGCTTTATTAAAAATAAAATGAGAACATTTTATTCAAGGAAGAAAATCTTTTACTGGTATTACAAAAAATAAAACTATAAAAAAGTAATGGCAGCAGCACTGACTGACTAGCAAAGATGATTTACACATAAATATACACACAAGCAAACCAGATGTCTATGAAATGACCCATATCTTTAGGATTTAGTAAAAAAACACACTTATTTAAATATTAATGTAATATAAAATTTCCAAAATTGCCTAAAAACAGCATCAATGTATTTAAAACAGGTACCTACACGTCTCACTTATCAAAACCGAGACAACAGTTAACAGTTCTAGTCACTTCCTGTTTTCTTCTTCCTTAAAATCCACCCCTTATCACAGTTAGCTGTTTAGAGTGAAACACTTTGTTTTTGTTCACCTGAAAGGTTTGGAATTTTTTACTTGCTGTAGTTCACAAAATATATAGATACTAAGATCAGCTGACTGGATGTTCATTTTTAAGCTACTATAAAAAAAAAAAATCTGGTTCTGATAATAAAGACAGATTTAAACAATAAACAATTTTGGCTGTCTGTTCAACATAAAATAAATTAATAAAAACAATATTTTACACTTGAATGTGCATA
>SSNP01000013.1:415308-431618 GCA_006937955.1 Pachypanchax playfairii | reverse complement strand
GCCTTGAGTCCGAGGAGGCATGTGAGTGGCGAGCTGTAGAAAAACATGATGATGATCTAATTATGTCCCAAACTAATATTATTAATCTCTGTAATAATTAGAAATGTGTTTAATAGTTTAGTTACTCTTTGTAGGTGGTGGTCATGCAGCAGCTGACTCCTGACACTCAGAACAGGGAGTTTATCTTCAACCTCCTGGTACTCCTCATTCTCCTCTGGCTCATATTCCTCTGAGCTACACAGACTCGCCCGATGACGAGAGTCCTTCACTGAGATTATCTGCAACACGAAACAAGAGAAAACAAGTTTAACATGTTGATTTATTTTTCAAATTTTTTTTCTACAAGTGAGTCTTTTGTATTTAGACCCTTCATGTGTTTCAGACTCTTGCGCTTTAATAAATCCATAGAATTTTAATCCCCAAGTGAACTCATTCTAAAGTTAAAACTCAACCATGAAGCACACATGAATGACTTCTGAAAATACATTCACTATTAAAATATGTCTTCCTGACTTATTTTCAGCATATGCTCCCGTCTCACCTGAACATATGGTTCCATACAGTCACTGGCAAAATAAAGCACCTTTATATTTTCCTGTATTTTCCTCATAGCTGCTGATTCCTCTGTTACTTTCTGCAGGTCCACGTGTTTTGCACTCTAAAGCCTCCATCCACCCCTTATGTACTCCACTGCTCATATACTTTCACTTTCAATTGGAAGGAAACTTGAGCATGTAGCTGCTTATTGGCTCTGCCAACAACAGAATGGAAAGTTAACTTCAGTTCCGGGACAGGAAGAAGGAGGAGAAAGGAATTCCATATTGGGTTGGATTTTCCTCTGGAGCTTTAATTTCCAGGATTTCTACATTCTTTACTGCAATATAAAAACACTATAAAAATCTGGTAAATATCCAGTAATCTACTGTTTTTTGATTTTAATGTTTTTAATGTACAGTATATTTAATTTTTACAAAAGTTCACAAAAAGACATATACTTAAAACTGAGTTTAATTGTTTATTTGTAGTTCCTCCCACAGTCCAAAAACATGCAAGAGGTTCATTGGTGACTCTAAATCGTCCCTAGGAGTGAGCGCGTGTGTGTGAGAGGTTGTTTGTCTATGTGTGGCCCTGCAATGGACTGGTGACCTGTCCAGGTGTGACCTCGCTTCTCGCCCAAATACCTTTTTAAGCACAAAATGTGTCAGGATTGCTTTAACTGCTGATTTCGTGCACAGACACAAATCTGATGTAACCTGGAAGATGAAGCCATGATGGACAACTTTAAGTCCAACCCCCTCCAGGTGAATAAACAGGACTTTGGGACTTTTCCTCACTTGAAAATAAAAACACACCTTAGATTTATTCATCATTATTATTTATTCAGGTTTTAACTCGTGTTGATTGACATAGTTCATCTCTTGCTGCTCCTAATATTAATTTGTTGAAAGTTTTTAGCTGTAATTAGTTATTTTATGCTTTCAAAATTCTAAGATTTGTCTATGCATCTTTTAAAATTAATTCAGTCAAATTCCTTGTATTGTGCAAATAATACTTGGCCAATAAAACTTGATTCTTCTGATTCTGATTCCTTGTGTGTACGTGGGCAGGACTTTCAGCTCCACGTCACTGGTGCACAGACTCTGGTTGTAAGCAGGATATCATGGCTTCACTTTTTAACAGTGTTTTGTATATCTCTCTGAGGTCATGGGCTCAAATGTCAGCTGGATGTCTTTCTGTGTGGAATTTGTAAATTCTCCCTCTGTACATGTGGGCTTTCTAAACAACATCTAATAATTGGTCGTTTGTCTCTATGTGGCCCTGACATGGTGACCTGTTTGTGGTGTAGACCCGCCTCTGACCCTGTGACCTCTGGAGATGGTCATGCCTCCAAGACCCTGCACTAATAAGTGTGTATAGTTGGATGAATTTACTTTAAAGCTTTTTTTTTGGCTTGTTTTCCTGCTGCCCATTAGTCAACGATGTGATTTCCATGTTTAATTTGTAGTCAGAACCGTGTGTTTTTAGAACTTACCTCCTTTATGTTGGTAGTTTTGAAGTTGCTGGCTGGTTTGTTGTAGAGTTGATTTACTTTAGCCATGTTCTTGTCCACCACCAGATAACTGCTGCGATTCTTCTTTCTCTTAAAATAACAAGACTTGCAGCTCTTTGTCCTGCTTTTAAAGTACATGTCAGGTGACCATTTCACAAAGAAGGTGTAGAGGTGGTCCACCCTGTAAGCAAACAGGAACGTTACTTCTGTACCAGCACATTGTATATCAAATTTATACTGATCACAACATCAGGATTAGAAATAATGTCAGGACTCAATTTTGGGAGTGATCCGGATCACCGGCTGGATCCAGGAGTTTGAATGAGTTATGCAGTTTAGCTGATTATTCATACGCCTGCGCTGGTTTAGATAAGTTTCTTTTACTGAAAACACCTCAGGACAGGGAATTCACCTGTACATGTAGCAGCATGCAACAAAGTTGTTACTCATGGGCACTTTTGGTGTGTCATTACTATGTTTCCAAACATTCCAAACACTTTGTGATAAATTATGATAGATTTTAGGTTTCTTTTTTGTTTGTTATCCCTGTGTTTTTTTCTTTGACCTCCAGAGCAGCGCTGCAAAAATGGCACAATTCCTGTTGACAAAAATTAGACTACCAATATTGACAGAACCCAACTCTAAAAATGTTTTCCATCGTAGCAGGTTATTTGCATACATGGGAATTTAACTTCAAGGAAATAAGATTCAGAACGTCAGTTATTTGCATTTGTTCAGGCAGCTGACCTTAAATCATACAGTTTAAACCAGTTTTGATTTGTTTTACTTACTCTCCAACACTGTAGGCAACTCCCATGTCTGACTGAAGATCAAAAGTGTAAAGAAGATTATAGTTGTTAGTTTACAGGTCCAGTGCTGAAAAGCATTTGCACTCAGAGTCTGACATCTCTGCATTTATAAGAGTGGATCAATTGCTGAGATAAGCCCCTTTGAGCATTAACCCTCCCATTTCTCTGCTGGAAGCTTCACGGCCTGCACGTATTCTGTGTGGAGCTGCTAAACCCTGTTTAAAAGACAAAGCTGTAAAATATTAACTTGACCTGCTCTGGGTCTCTGTCCTTACGTTTGGCTGCAACTCATACAAATATTGTGTCACAGTAAAAAACTCAGTGATAGAAAAAAGGGTTACTCTCAGTCAGAGAAATCCTCTCCACTTAGTATCTTATATGAGTCTGGAAGATTGCTTCTAGTGATTTAACAGGTCCTGATCTGATTTTAATTTTTTATTTATTTCCTATATTAATCCCTCGTGTGGAAATTTGGCTCTGCATTTGACCCATCCCCACCGTAAGGTGAGGAGAAGAGGGCAGCCATCTTGAACAGCGCCCCGGGGGAAAATTTAAATTAAAAAAGAAATGTAATTTAAAAATTCAACACAGAACAATTGACTGGCATTACCCTTTCAACGCTTTCTACCTCAGAACTTTGCAAGCCAGATATATTCCAGTATAAACTTTGATTTAAAAAAATAAAAGATGTTTGCTGTAATAAAATGAAAAAAAAAGTTTCAGAAAACAAGTTTCTCAGGGTAGATTAAAATATGACATAAATTAAAACTATTTCAACTCCAAACATATAAATGCTGTACTGATCATCTAAGAAATATGTCAAATTTGACATACATGACATGTAAGTATGCATATCTATGTACAGTATGATACGCACATGCATACACACATCACTTTTTGGCTTTATAGGTTTTATTGACAGTGGAATTTATTTTTGATTAAAACAGTCATTAAAAGTATGTATATCTTATTCCACAATCTTTTTGTCTTTGTTATCAAAAAGACAAAAATCCCATGTTTCAGCAAACAGAAAGAAGGTTTGTACATTTGGATGGTAATGATGATGATTCATGGACACATGAAGGATTTATGAGTGGGAAAAAAAGGAATTGTTTGGTCAATTTGTTTTTTCAGTTACAAACTTTACATTTCTGAAGTTTAACAAATGAGTGGTGAACTAATGCTACTGGATTTAATTCAAACTGTTTCATCGTGTTAACTTTACAGAATCAACTACATCTCAGCAGAAATACCAGCCACACATACTGTAGGTAAACATTGTGTATTACTGGGTGTTGTAAGGAATCCTAAGGATGTTTGCATCATAACAACCTGTAATTCTGTTGAGTATTATTTTCTAAAGGCTTTTCTGTTTATGCAAATGGTCAATTTAACCTCTTTTAATTGATTAGGTACTTAATAATTTAGAGCTACAGTTTCAATACAAGCAGTTGCTTCAAGGATTGTTCAGTTTTGATTAACTAGGACTGTATGATGAATATATGAGTAGTCAGTATCTTACCTGCATTAGACAGGCACCATAAGCATTTACATCAAAGGCTGAATGTCTTCTCTTGTTAAAACCAAAAGGTTTGTTTAAGGCTTCTGGAAGTGGGTTGGGAGTTATAAACCGTAGGTGGGACAATCAAACTGAAAGAGTCAATGTAGTCACATGATGCAGTGACCCGCCCGTCCATCATGTGAGTCGTTTGAACCATTGTGATTTGTGAGTTGTTTACCAGTCTGACCAACAGGTTAAATGTTACATAACAAGGTGTTAGTAGCTATGAAGGGGGGAGAAGAACCTTTGTTCAGTAAGTGTAATCTGAGACCACGCCCTCTGTTTGATCTTAGTTCTTGATGTTTAACCCAGATGGCTCCGGGTCATATTGTTCTTTTACAACTTTGATCCCAAGCTGACCCTGGCATCATCATTACTCACACTTTTTTGTTTATCTATAACTTTATCAGGTATTATAGTCTTTTTCTTATCAAACTCCTAATAATATGGGTTGATTATAGTAAGACACCAAAATAAAACAGATTATATCTGAACAGCTAGGTCAATTTTATCAACAACATAAATGGTGTTTACCAAATTGACCATCGGCTTGTTTAGTAAAGATCTTTGGCTTGAATTCCAGGTTTCATCCACGTATCTGAGCCTCAGTGTTGGTCCCATACAGTTCAGAGTTCAGAGGCCTCAGTTTTTCATACTCCATGATTGGCAACTCTGGAAATCCCAAGACTCATCCGTTCTCCTGTTTGTCATATCTGAAATGAGCTGTTGGTGAGACAACAGAGATTTGTACGCTGCTGGACCTTTAATAACTAAATCAGAACTGAAGAAGACTTTATGGAAAAGAAGTAAAAGATTTTCAAGAAACAGCAAAGTAATCCAGTTGCTTTCATATACATGTATGTAATTCATGGCAACTTTGACACGGGTTGTCAAGATGTGGACAGGTAGCAGTTTCAGTTTGACAAACCAGGTAGAAATGTCCATGCAGGAATCAAACTATAATCTCTACTCAGAGCAGGACCCATTTCACATTCTAAATCCACCTGAACTTCAAAAATTTTAAACTAGTTTTGAAGTAAATTCTATGTTGCATATTTTTACAATCATTATATTACATTAGACTGTAATTTGGACTTAATACTGTTAAAAAATAAGTTTAAATTGTCAATTTTGCTTCATTGTGTACATGTCCCAGTAAGATTCCAACATGGACGAACCAAACTGTGGTAAAAAAAACATCTGACACATAATTAATTAAAAATTACTTGGACATAAAGCATTTCTTCTTCTGGAAAGTTCTGGGGGGGGATGTGGTAGAGGAAGCTGGAATCAAACCAACAAACCTATTGTTAGCAGTTAGCCACTCCCTCTAGGCTTCAGCAACCCCAACATACAGTTTTAGTTCTTTTAGATGATAAAAACTGATTCTGAAATATTAAAGTGGTGGTTTGGTGGTTAGATCAATTTGAGACAGAGTTTTTTTCCATCACACATGGATCAATGACACAGAGGCACACACACTAAAAATCCTGCATGAAATAAATGCATTTATAACATAAACTTTCCATTAGCATTTGTTGCAAAAGATACTGAACCCGCTGCTGCCTCGGGGCGGCCGTAGTCTGAAGGAAGCTTTATTAGATCCACTGTTGTGATTGATGCTGCTACAGGAGTGAGGACTGTGTCTCTGACTGACTCACGAAAATGTCTTTTGGAGTTATTCTGTAGCTTCATCCAGTAAAAGGAAACCAAGAACTTGTGGTTCTAAAATAAGGCTGTATAAAAAGGAACAGAATAAGGTTTAGGCACATAATCATGGACTTTTTTTGCTCTCGCAACATTTCATTTTTATTCTGGAAATAGTATTTTGACCCACTTTCTCAACCAATCAACTTTAATCAACACTTCTTTAATTTTGAAATTGGGAAATAACAGCAAACAACTTTGAAATAAGATCAAAACAGAGGACCACAATGAGCACAGAGAACACAGCAGCAGCTGGTAGATGAACTGACTGACCAAATGATACACAACAAACTGGGGAAACAGACTAACACACAGGGAGAAATACAGTAGAATCTAAGACTGCAGAGCTCAAAAGACCAAGACACAGAGAATGAAACTGGAAACAAGCTGAAACAGAACACAAGAACTGAGTCAAAGACCCAGAACTCAAGAAGTAACTAAATGATACATTTTAACTATGTAATGTGAGCAACCAAGATATATAGCAGAAACTCTAAATCACAAAATTGTTTACAAATTTCCCTTCCATGAAAACAACACACAAACAGTAGAACCAGAACAAAGAATTTTAAACTAAAACACTTATTAAAAATGACAAATAACAAGAAGCATTACTAAGAAATCCTGCAAAATCCAAACAATTTGTAAAAAATACATTCGACAGTCATCGCTGTTTAGCGATAAATTAAATAAAATGAATCATATTTTGGAGAATCACCTGAAATGATTAGGCTTTAGTTTATAAAGTGAACTGATGTATGAAACTGTGCAAAGTATTTGAGACAAATAAGCAATTCATGATCAGTTTTTCTCATTATTTACAACTCAGAACATCTTCTGCAACTTTAAACATGTAAACTGTATTTAATATTTATACTAATGTACGAATATGTGCTACATTGTTTTTATAGTTTTGCATTCTTTTTTTTAATCAACATCTACAACAAATTCAGAGATTTTGGGGGCAGATTCAGTCAAAAAAGCAGTCGTTACACTGTTCATAAAAATAATCAGTCAATGATCAATAATTGTTTTCTATATTCTTTTCTGAATTCAGACGGATCATAAAGTATTTGCTGAAATCCATCCCCACAGAGTTGCAGTGCCACCCCAAGGAACAGAATAAGTGTTAATATAATCCAGAATGTTGCTTTGCAGATGTTTTTAAAGGTACAATATGTAAGAATTTTACAGTGAAATACTCACACAACAGTCTTAATGTCCCACCGATGTTGAAAATAAAGTCACATTGTAACAGATCTCGATCTCAGTTGACTGGGTGGTCGCTAGTTTCTGTCTCTTTAAAACGCTGGTCCAGACCAGAATCATTATTTACACGTCCAGACTTCCTGGTTCCATAACGGGTCACATGTGAGTCTGCAAGGCTGCAAAGTCTTCAACACAAGCAGCTGTAATTCCACAACGACCAGCAGCAAAAAGTAAGAAACCACCACATCCTTCCATCTGAGCAGCCGAGCTGCACGTGGTGGGGCGTTCAAATGCACTTAGGAAAACTCAACGCTGAACAAATAGGCCTTCAGACATTTGCAAAAATTGAACAAATACAGGAGAAACTAAATGAGGATCAACATTAGAACTGGCAACCCAGCAGAAAAATCAGGAAGGGGAGGGGATGAGTGACTGAGAGCAGATGATTTTTTTTCTACATGAACTGTGGGATTTGGATTTGACAACAAGGTCTAAGTCTTACATACTGTACCTTTAACTTTAATTAAAAATGTCACATAATCATGGTGCAATAAGTTAAAGATTTCCACTTTTACTCTGATTAGTGTTTTTATTTGGTTTTGAGCAGTAGAACACCAGTAGTCATGTTAGAACCTAAAGGTTCCATCCTTTGTGTTTTAACTAACGTTTTATCAAGAATAGGTTTATTTTTTCTCATTTTAACTACAAGGTGATCTATTAAAGATGCTCTGCCATAAAAAAATCATTTTTCCAAGTTTTATTTTAAATATTTTAGGTCCACATGTGTTCTTGGTTTTGTACTGGGTGTGAAAATTGCACAATAACTTCTCTTTCTGTTGTTTTAACTTAAATGAGGCGGGTGCAGGAATCAACCTAGTTCTAAAATCCTATCAGTGTGATGTCACAGGGATTTTGCTCATTAATAATCATCAGTTCTTGCAGTTGAGACCATGCATGCAAAGTTAACTCAACTGTTCAGTAGGAAACATGGCCAACCGTCAGCATCGTTGTGCTACGCTCCAGTCGGATGTACATAACGAATATATTGCCAAAAAATCCAGATTTGCAGGACAAATAGCTTCAGTTTATTTTTTAGAGACTCTAAAAAAATGTAATAGTAATTTAAGTGTTTGTTCAAACCATTTTGAAGAGAGTGACTTTCTAAACTTTGGCCAGTTTCAAGATGGGTTTGATACAAACCTACTTTTGAGTTGGGATACAGAAAACCTCACTGGCCAGCTGTTACCCAATCTGAGTTCAGTGAATTAGCATAATGACTTAATGAGTACGGACCTTAATCAAGGTCAGTTTTCAAGCAGTCACATTACTCTCAGATTGAACAGCTGGAAATTATTTTTTGCTAACGTTTTTTCAGATAAAAAATTTTCAGTTTACAGGTTAATACTTCAGAAATAACCACAAAGACATGAAATTTGTGTGACAGAGCACCTTTAAAGAATACTGAAATACTATGGATTCATAAATACTTCTATGGTTAAATTCCACATTTTAGCCCTTTTTTTGTTGTTTTTCTCCATATTTACATCACTCAGTAGAGCAAAAAACAAAAACATTAAAATGTGGTGCTACGTTAGATGAGAGTCAATCAAAGGGACTCAATGTAAACAGATAGCAGGAGGTCTTCTGACACTGTCACATTGAGCAGACTTTTATTTTAACTCCATAATTTCTTATCATGAGAGAATCGTAGTTTAGAACTGTGGCATGAAAAGCACAAGGCGGTATGGATTCCTTCAAGTGAAGCTGAGCCTTGAATTAAATATTTAACACCCTTCAGCCTAAACCAGAGAAGCAAAACAGCTTCTTGCTTTAATTGAAAGTTTCTGGAACGCAGTAGAAACACATCGGTGGCTTCTCGAAGTGTGTTGGATGTTTACTTACCACACGTTTCCTGCTTGATTTTATTTATATATATATTTATTTGCTTGTTGTTGAACATGAATACACAAGTCAGAGCTTTGGCTTGTGCAAACACACACACGTAAGTGAACAGTATACGTGTCTGATGATAACAAAACAGGACTAAACCTCCTTTTTCAATCAATTCAGCAATTCTGACCACAGTTCACTCAAATGTCACAGATAAAAGTTAAACCTGCGTGTCCTGCTGTATCATCTGGGAATCCTGATATATTAGTACAAACCTGGAAACACAAATAGATATTAAATAACTGCCACTTTATTACATGTTCGGTCAAATGATCATTTCTGATAAATTTATTTTTCCATGTGTGATTATTTCTTTCTTTCTTTTTATTTTCTTAAGCATCTTTACCATAAAAAATAGTCAGAGCTACAAACATGATTGATTGATTGATGATTTTTTTTTTTCAGGCAATATACATATCTACACAATACAGACAAATTCCAGCGTGGCATACTTATACACAAAACAAATTACAAGTACTTTACAAATTAAGATCATTTCAACTACCTGAAAGGGAGTAGGAAGAAGAAAACATGAACACAGTTTAATAAAGCAGTCAGATAAACTCATGTTAAACTTAACTCCGAGTTTAAAGATCATTTGAATATTTTTAGGCTGCGTTAGATTAATTGCTGATGAAGAAGAAGTCTCTGTGTCCAGCCGGTTGATATTTTCCAGAAACAGAAAATTTCTGCTGGCTGTCTGACACAATCTCAACAACTGAAATCATATATTTGAGTTTGAAAAGTAACAAATCTTAAAACAAAGTTTGTGTTAAACAAATAAACAGACTTTTTTCAGTTTCTAAGTCTCTTTATTTTGATCTGTTGTAGCAGTGTGAGATTATTGCTCAGCTCTAGAGGGAGACACTGACCAGTGGTTCAGGAAAAAGTAAACTGGTTTACACAGCTGTAACTCATTACTAATAAGTGTCTCCCTCTTTGTGTCCAGCAGCGTGTTGAATTGGAGGACATCCTTTTGATGGCTGTCTGAAGCTGAGCACTTAGTGCAGAACATTGTGTGTGTGTGTGTGTGGGGGGGGTTTGTATTTCTGACCTCCTGGGGACTCGTTTCCTGACTTTTACTATCTTTCTGGGGTCCGAGGGTTCTTGTGGGGACCGAAGCCTGGTCCCCATGAGGGGGACTCCCCTTTTTAGGGTTAGGGGTTAGGTTTATAGATATGGTGTGAATAGAGTTTTAGTTAGTCTTAGGGTTAGTTATAGATCAGTAATGGTTAAGGTTAGGAAAAGGGTTTGGGTTAGGTATAAATCTAGTTACTAAAATCAATGGAAGTCAATGGACGGTCCCCATAAGGATAACAAAACACACTTGTGTGTGTGTGTGTGTGTGTGTGTGTGTGTGTGTGTGTGTGTGTGTGTGTGTGTGTGTGTGTGTGTGTGTGTGTGTGTGTGTGTGTGTGTGTGTGTGGTGTCCTGGTAAAGGACCTCACCTGGAGCTTGTTACAACTAGTGATGGCAGAAATAGAACAAATGGGAGATCGAATCATTTGGTCCGATTGTTCCAGAAAGTGAATCAGTCTTTTGGAACATTTGGAGCACAGAACTACAGTAACACCTGGTAGATAAATAAATGTCATTGTGAAATATCACTCAATAAACTGCAGCGTTTTCCTTTGAGTTTTGTGTCTTTTTACTTTTTGTAGTTTTTTTCTTAGAAGTAAATTTTGTTTAAATTGATCAGTTTGTGTATGTGCTGATGTTGTACATAAATACATTAATCAGAAGGAGGTGTTTCAGTGTGTTTATGTATTTTTATTAAGAAAAACAATCTGTTCCACAACTGAGACAGTTTCATCTATTGCTCAGTGTCTCTCCAGCTTTTACAAGACACTGATGTTGCTGGAATGAAGAGGTGTCTTGGAATAGATGAAGACATCTGGGGGTGACCTCTAGGGGATCTCCATCTAAAAGAGGGTCCTCTGCTTCTGGTAAATATAGGGTAAAGAGATGGTGTTGGACCTCTACAGTCGCATCCGCAGTGACACTCTGTCCTCGGTTGGTTTCAGTTCCACAGTTCAGGTCCACAGTTGCATCATTGAAGACAGCCAAAAGTTGAAGGCACTCGTCTTGACCAACACTGCTGAAAGGAGTGAAGGATGTGTTCAGAGAAGCCAAGGCTGCTGCTGCTGCAGCCTCACGCTGCTCCATTAAATATCATTAAATAGGTGCTGGTCCATCTGGTTTCAACCTCCTGTAGGAGTTTCATTACAGGTTTCCCATCTCGCTCCTGGATGTCTCAGAACTTCTTTTTTGTAAGTGGCACTGGACCTAAAGAACACTATCTATCTGCTTTGATCGCAGACGTAAATCATGCAGAGCGGTTGTTTGCTCTATGGCAGGCGTCTCCAACCCTGATCCTTGAGATCTACTTTTAGATGTATCCCTGCGCCAACACAGCTGAATCAATTAACTGAATTACCTCTTCAGCATACCATCATGTTTGACAAAGGCCTGCTAATGAGCCATTCATTTGATTTGCATTACCCCTCCTTTCCACCAGACACGGCACATTTTGCTGACAAAATCAGCCATGTGTCCCTTCCCACTGTGAGAAGCGTATCGCTCGTGAAGGTGTTCCATCCAGCTGGTCCCAGGAGATCACAAAATCACTCATGATTTCATCAGTACACACAACAACAAGCAGGGAGAAAGATGATAACATGTATCCAGAAGATATGTGGTTTATTTTCACACCACCTACAGGCTTCAAACCCGTCACAGCTATTGTATTTTTCGTAGTCAAGCAAACAGAAATCTGCACGTGTCCTTTATTTCTCACACAATTATGGTGTTTTTTAAGCATAAAGTAACTAAGTGAAGTTAAACATATTAGAAAAACAAATATTTGAACACGTATAGCTGCAAGATAAGGTGAGATGCTGGAGGACTTTGTCTTCAGTCTGAGATGAGGTACGACAGGCGCATCAGAGGGGAGGAGGTTTTACCACCTTGCACATCTGGAGACGTAAATACATGCAAAACATTCAATGAAACACCTGCTGATTTCTTCCAATTGTTATCATTCTTTGAAAGTTGCAACTGAGATAAGTCTGTGCAATGAACTGAACAGGATCACTTGTGTCATGAATGATTGCAGCAAAACAAACATGTTATTTAACATGTTGTTTTCAACATGTGTGTGACTGTATACTGTTTTAAAACTAAGATGATTCTGGGAATTTCACGCCTCAGATATGAATTTAGAATTCAAATTACCGCTCTTATTTTATATATGGCATGTCTTAATTAAAAATAGATTCAATGTTGAAGCATTACTAGTTTTAAAAGGAAACTCAACATGTTTTTATTATATTTCTACAGAAGGAACAGCGGCAGCGCCAGCACTGCCTCACACACTGAGAATTACACACATACAGACACACAAGGAAAACCTAAATTTGCTCTCTTGTTTCAGTCTTAAAAAATATTATTCAATTTTTTTAGAAAATATAATAAATACAAAAATTACAAAATAAAAAAAATTACAAATTATTTCTTCAATTTTTTCCAAACAGGCACACAGGTGTATTTGATGAGGTAGGACAGTTTAAACATTTTGGTCATTTCCTTCTTCTTTCCCCCTTAAACACCTCATGTCACTCATAATACAGTAAACTGTTCGCAGTGCAAATCTGTGCTAAGTTTCACTTGAAAGGTTTTACCTTCACTTCCTGTTGTGGTTTACAAATGGAGGTAAAAACTAAACAAACCTCTCACTAATGTCCTGCAATAGTATAATGTTCTTACATTGACAGCTTAAACTGAGAACTTAGAAACCTTAACATGTAAAATCCACTTTAAATGAACATGTCAGTCTGTTTACTTTTCAAACTGAAAAGAGCTTACAGCATTGTTTTTCAATTCCAGTCCTTCAGACCTACTGGCCTGCATGTTTTAGATGTTTCCCTGTTGGAACACACCTGATTCAAATAACTGAAGTACAACAGCCATCAATTGAAACCAGGTGAGTTGAGGCAGGAAAACATTAAAACTACTATACTTAATTTGCATAACAAATTAGCTTAACATATTTTTTTCATGCCCATTAAAAACGTTTAACACAGCATGGAGAAAAATATGTTGTGAAGATTAAAAAAAATAATGAAGTGGTTCTCCCGTATTTGTCTAAAAACATTAACGAATCAAATGGTTCGGCCCGGAAGGAATGATTGGACAGTCTCTCCAGTCATACGGACTTCCACATTTATTTGGCTTCTGTGCTCCTAAAAAACTGAGACATATTACCGCAGCACACCACTGCTGGGAGTGTTCGCTGCTCTACCATGTCACAGCAGGAGAAACAGCCGCCAGCTGGTTCCACGTCAGGTTCAGGACAAAGTAACAATTAATGTCAGTTATTGTTTTCACTTACAGGTGAGTCCACCATGTTATGTTACTTGAATGAACTGCGGACCAGTGTCTTGCACTCGGTCATCTTCTGGGGCTACGCATGTTTCCAAACCTGGCGGGGCGTGGCTTAGGAATTCTACCCGACGGGAGGGGCTGAGAGTTCTGTGACTTTGTTTACATTTGTTGATATTCTAAGCTAGGCAATTTGAAATCGGGTATATCACCTTTAAAAACACACAGGGCAGCGAGGCCCAGGGACTTAAAAACAATGGCTACAGTGTCTGAGCTTTTCATTCAACACTGTGAACTTTATCAGAACATCCTCCAAAATCCCAGAAGTACATAGTCTTCTAAGTATGATAAATAGTCAGCAGTTCCAATCAGCAGCAACACATCTGAAACAGTTAAAGTTCAACCAAGCAGAAATCCCAACCTCAGTACGTGAGTGAGTTCTGCAGGAGTGCAAATGACAGTGAACGCACCGTCAGGATAAAACAGCAGATTTGTCCTGATGTTTAGTGACTCCAGATAAAGCAGCTTATTAGAATGTTTCCATTCAGTGCTGGACAGTCCAGACTTCCACATCTTGAATAATAAAGTCTTCATGTGTGGAAAGAGGCGGGTTATGAAAAGTAGGGCAGGAAAAACTCGCTCCATGGTACAAATCAGCATCCAGCCACAGCGCAAAGCCGCCCCTAAAAACACAAACCAACATTAACTTCATCTGTAAACAGTTTTTAATACTTGAATTTTGCAGACTGAATTAATTAAAATGTATATGTTTAATTAAATCAATAAAATTATAACTCACCCTCCTCCACCGATATGCAGAGACTCCATGTTGCCGCTGACAAAGTAAGAGTTCTCTCCACTCCATCTGTAATGCTACAGAAAATACAAACTCATTACAAACTAATCCATATTTACAAAATATGTTAAAATTCCATGTTATTGAAACTGACACTGTGCTTCTTTTAGGGCTGTTTTAATATAAATGTATTTCTATTTCTTTTATTTTTAGATTATTTATCAAAGACTCATGAGACTTTTATACCCTCAGACTCCATTTCCCTCTTACCTGGAAGTCGGGGTTGAAACTGAACAGGAAGGTCTCTCCGGTACCGTAACAATATTTACTGACTCTGAATGGATCAGAAGAAAAAGCCCCGAACACCTGAAACACACCAGTTTGTTAGACAAGGAGCTTCTTGGACTTTTTAGTAACAAGATGATCTTGGAGACTGAGGAAGGAGATATAAACCTTTTTGTGCATGTCTTTGATGACCAGCAGCACAGGACTGTCCAGATCAGCCATATTCCTGTAAAGTGTCTTCAGGCTGCTCCCGTGGACGGCCGTGCTGTAAACCAGAGTCCACGGATAGCCTTGAGTCCGAGGAGGCATGTGAGTGGCGAGCTGTAGAAAAACATGATGATGATCTAATTATGTCCCAAACTAATATTATTAATCTCTGTAATATTTAGAAATGTGTTTAATAGTTTAGGTACTCTTTGTAGGTGGTGGTCATGCAGCAGCTGACTCCTGACACTCAGAACAGGGAGTTTATCTTCAACCTCCTGGTACTCCTCATTCTCCTCTGGCTCATATTCCTCTGAGCTACACAGACTCGCCCGATGACGAGAGTCCTTCACTGAGATTATCTGCAACACGAAACAAGAGAAAACAAACTGGTTACAAAACAAGTTTAACACGTTAATGTTTCCCAATTACTAAAGCATTAAAACCAGATCAATTCTTTTAACTTTTATTCATTATCGGTCATCTCACCTCAACATATGGCTTCCACACAGTCATCAGCAACATAAAGCACCATTATTTGTTCTTGCATTTTCCTCATGGCTGCTGTTGTTAGGCTCTGCTGGTCCTCTACTATTTATATGCGCTCCTACAGGTTTTTTTGGAAATTCAGAAATTTGAGCCCACAGCTGCTCATTGGTTAGCTCTACATGGTAACCCTATCCTTTTTCTTACTGAAAGCTACGTTCGCTTCTGAGACGCAGAAAGGATGTCCATGTAGGGAGAGCTGGAATTTGCCACAGGAATTTCTTCCAGGATTTCTGCCTTCCAAATTTTCTTCAGAAATATTTACAGAGCTTATGTGCCAAACCTAATCAGACATCCCGTCTCTTTTCCTCTCTCGTCATGTTTTTAAGACTTACCTCACATTTCTTGGCAGTTTGGGGTGTGATGATGGGTTTAATATGGCGCTTCTGTGCTTCAGCCAAGTTCTTCTTTCTCACACAAAAAGACTTCCAGGATTTCTTGCTGCTTTGAATGCACATATCTGGTGACCACTCCACAAAGAAGATGTAGATATGGTGAATTCTGTGTACAAACAAGGAGACTTTAATTGCTATCTAATAAAGAAAAATATATACTGCAGTAGTGTAGGTGCAGATCGGCTGTTTATTCATGCCCCACAGTACCTCAAAGATACACAAACATAATAAAATGTAAACATTAATAACAATGGCTATGCTTAAGGCTTATTTTATTAATTGGTCAAGTATGTTACACACACAAGGAAATTGATTACTGTGTTTAACCCATCTGTAAGGAGCAGAGGGCATAGGGCGTCCCCATAACATAACATAAGCCTTGGTTCATGGCTATAACCATTACATACAAGCTTTATTT
>SSNP01000013.1:383457-415298 GCA_006937955.1 Pachypanchax playfairii | reverse complement strand
ATGTGTGGAAAGAGGCGGGTTATGAAAAGTAGGGCAGGAAAAACTCGCTCCGTGGTACAAATCAGCATCCAGCCACAGCGCAAAGCCGCCCCTAAAAACACAAACCAACATTAACTTCATCTGTAAACAGTTTTTAATACTTGAATTTTGCAGACTGAATTAATTAAAATGTATATGTTTAATTAAATCAATAAAATTATAACTCACCCTCCTCCACCGATATGCAGAGACTCCATGTTGCCGCTGACAAAGTAAGAGTTCTCTCCACTCCATCTGTAATGCTACAGAAAATACAAACTCATTACAAACTAATCCATATTTACAAAATATGTTAAAATTCCATGTTATTGAAACTGACACTGTGCTTCTTTTAGAGCTGTTTTAATATAAATGTATTTCTATTTCTTTTATTTTTAGATTATTTATCAAAGACTCATGAGACTTTTATACCCTCAGACTCCATTTCCCTCTTACCTGGAAGTCGGGGTTGAAACTGAACAGGAAGGTCTCTCCGGTACCGTAACAATATTTACTGACTCTGAATGGATCAGAAGAAAAAGCCCCGAACACCTGAAACACACCAGTTTGTTAGACAAGGAGCTTCTTGGACTTTTTAGTAACAAGATGATCTTGGAGACTGAGGAAGGAGATATAAACCTTTTTGTGCATGTCTTTGATGACCAGCAGCACAGGACTGTCCAGATCAGCCATATTCCTGTAAAGTGTCTTCAGGCTGCTCCCGTGGACGGCCGTGCTGTAAACCAGAGTCCACGGATAGCCTTGAGTCCGAGGAGGCATGTGAGTGGCGAGCTGTAGAAAAACATGATGATGATCTAATTATGTCCCAAACTAATATTATTAATCTCTGTAATATTTAGAAATGTGTTTAATAGTTTAGGTACTCTTTGTAGGTGGTGGTCATGCAGCAGCTGACTCCTGACACTCAGAACAGGGAGTTTATCTTCAACCTCCTGGTACTCCTCATTCTCCTCTGGCTCATATTCCTCTGAGCTACACAGACTCGCCCGATGACGAGAGTCCTTCACTGAGATTATCTGCAACACGAAACAAGAGAAAACAAACTGGTTACAAAACAAGTTTAACACGTTAATGTTTCCCAATTACTAAAGCATTAAAACCAGATCAATTCTTTTAACTTTTATTCATTATCGGTCATCTCACCTCAACATATGGCTTCCACACAGTCATCAGCAACATAAAGCACCATTATTTGTTCTTGCATTTTCCTCATGGCTGCTGTTGTTAGGCTCTGCTGGTCCTCTACTATTTATATGCGCTCCTACAGGTTTTTTTGGAAATTCAGAAATTTGAGCCCACAGCTGCTCATTGGTTAGCTCTACATGGTAACCCTATCCTTTTTCTTACTGAAAGCTACGTTCGCTTCTGAGACGCAGAAAGGATGTCCATGTAGGGAGAGCTGGAATTTGCCACAGGAATTTCTTCCAGGATTTCTGCCTTCCAAATTTTCTTCAGAAATATTTACAGAGCTTATGTGCCAAACCTAATCAGACATCCCGTCTCTTTTCCTCTCTCGTCATGTTTTTAAGACTTACCTCACATTTCTTGGCAGTTTGGGGTGTGATGATGGGTTTAATATGGCGCTTCTGTGCTTCAGCCAAGTTCTTCTTTCTCACACAAAAAGACTTCCAGGATTTCTTGCTGCTTTGAATGCACATATCTGGTGACCACTCCACAAAGAAGATGTAGATATGGTGAATTCTGTGTACAAACAAGGAGACTTTAATTGCTATCTAATAAAGAAAAATATATACTGCAGTAGTGTAGGTGCAGATCGGCTGTTTATTCATGCCCCACAGTACCTCAAAGATACACAAACATAATAAAATGTAAACATTAATAACAATGGCTATGCTTAAGGCTTATTTTATTAATTGGTCAAGTATGTTACACACACAAGGAAATTGATTACTGTGTTTAACCCATCTGTAAGGAGCAGAGGGCATAGGGCGTCCCCATAACATAACATAAGCCTTGGTTCATGGCTATAACCATTACATACAAGCTTTATTTCCTATGAGAGTAGAAACAATAAAAGCATGGAACATGTAATATGCAACATGGCTTCAGTGTTAGAAACCTTAGTCAAGCAGCAAAACTATACTGAAAACTAGTAATGTCCAGCTTTTCATATAATGTTTTCCAGAGTTTTAATTGGGAAAGCACTTTAGACTTATGTACTTTTTTACCGTTGTATTTCTTTCTTTTCAGACATTCACACATGTTTATACTGTCTGGTCTCCAAAGCTGCTCTGGCACATTTCCATGTGACAAAATAAAACAAATACTTTTACCCAATTTGCACATCTGTTGTACTGACCAAGCCCAACTCTAAAAATGTTTTCTGTAACTTTGTTGCAGCTTATTTGACATACATGTGAATTTAATTCAACTTAAAATGATTCAGCATCTCTGTTGTACTGAGGCCGCAGTCAGGCCTGCACATCAACACTGGTGCACGTTTAAACATTTTTAGAATGACGTTAACACAAGACCAACATGTTCTGGACCCTAAATCACACAGTTTAAACCAGTTTTGATTTGTTTTACTTACTCTCCAACACTGTAGACAACTCCCATGACTGACTGAAGATCAAGGTGTAGAAGTTAAAGTGTAAAGAAGAGATTATAGTTGTTAGTTTACAGGTCCAGTGCTGAAAAGCATTTCCACTCAGAGTCTGACATCTCTGCATTTTGTAAGAGTGGATCAATTGCTGAGATAAGCCCCTATGAGCATTAACCCTCCCATTTCTCCACTGGATGCTCCGCGGCCTTCTGTGGGCCGTGTGAAGCTGCCGAACCGTGTTTAAAAGACAAAGCTGTAAAATATTAACTTGACCTGCTCTGGGTCTCTGTCCTTACGTTTGGCTGCAGCTCATACAATTATTGTTTCAAACTAGTGACAGAAAATAGGGTTACTTGACAGAAAGACAAATATCTGGAAGTACACTCACCTAAAAGATTATTAGGAACACCTTTTCAATTTCTCCTTAATGCAATTATCTAATCAACCAATCACATGGCAGTTGCTTGAATGCATTTAGGGGTGTGGTCCTGGTCAAGACAATCCCCTGAACACCAAACTGAATGTCAGACTGGGATTACTTTTTTGGAATTACTCCAAACAAAGTATTGATTCTCAATTGCTTCAAACTCTCGCCCTTACTCTCTGCCGCCATGATCTCGCCTAACTCTCGCAGATTGCCTTCCCACATGGCCTTTTATGAGGAGGGGGGCAGGAAGTTATTTTCCCTCTCACCCAGAGAAGTGCACCACTGCTCTCTCCTGGATCAGAGGACTAAGTACAGCATGTAACGAGTCCAAATTCAGCGAGCAGCTGCCCCAGAATACTTTGCGGGATTTAAGCCAATAAAAGCTCAGCGTACGTCAAGACGTCTATGGCACTGAGCGTTCGGATTTCGTTAGACGTATATATACGTCTATGGCACTGAATGAGTTGAGTATCAGTTCATGGTATTGGTTATAATAATCGATACCGATACGAGTATATTAGAATGTAGGGGTGTAACGGTACACAAAAATCCCGGTTCGGTATGTACTTCGGTTTTGAGGTCACAGTTCAGTTCATTTTCGGTACAGTAAGTAAAAAAAAAACACAAAACATAAAAATTGGTTTTTGACTCATTTTAAAAATGGGAATAAAAAGTAGAATACTGCTTAACTTCCCAAACAGGAGACCTTAAAGGTAAAGGAGGGTCTGCAAGCTCGGGCTTCACATTTGCATCAGAAGTTCACAAGTTCCAGCTTTTATTTTGGCAGTCCATTTCCGCTTATCAGCAAGTGAATTTGCATCTTAGTAAAATATTTAGCTTTCAAGCTAAATATTTAATTTAGAAACTAAATATTTAGTTAGAAATTACATATTTTCATCAGATCTAAATGTTTAATTTGCAAACTAAACAATTAGTTTGCAAATTAAATATTCAATTTTGAAAATAAACATTTAGTTTGTAAAATAAACATTTAACTTCAAATTAAATATTTAGATTGCTAATTAAACATTTTGTAATTAAATGTAACATTTATAAATACATAAATGTCTGTTTGAAAAATGAACCCCATTTTTTTCTCTTATGACAGACTAAATAAACAAGAATATTGCTGTTAATATTTGACTGTGTAACTTTACAAATGGCTCCCCATAACCTGATACCTTGTCAATTTGAGCTGAAGGTCTATGATAGATTTCATAATTGTATCATATCAGACCTAAGATGTTTTGAACACTGGGGCTTCATTCAAACTTTAGGGCTTTATTTCAGACCTTCTGAGTTTCAGTTCTGTGGTAATGTTATGAACTATTAAAATCTTGTAGTTTTCTCTTTGAGCCTCAGTTTGGAAAAACAGATTATTTTGACCAGATTGACAAGTTAATGGGAAGGAACAGTAAGGCCAGTTCCAAAGTTGATTTCAGACATAAAACAACTCTAATCTAAACTGCAAATTGCATTTTATAATTCTTTACATTGTGCTCATCAGTTTTAAATTACACAGTTATTAAATGGAAGAACAACATTCCAAACAGAATCCCACCAAAGCAGAAATGTAATATCCAGCCTGCTCTGTAAACAGTAAACAGTAATGCAAAAATAAAGTTTTATGAAAGAATCTTTGCATTAACTGCTATAACATTTACAGGATTAAAAGCATTTAAAGATAGCAGTTATTTATTTGTATACATTCTGGAATGATGAGATCTGGTTTCAGGCTAATATTTCTAGATCTATTCACTTTTCTCGTGAAAGCGACTTATAACTCAAATGCAAAAAAGTTCTGAACACTTTTAAATTAAACAATAAAACAGTCTGAGTCATAGATTGGATTTTACATAACAATGATAATATTATCAGTGCTCAAACCTTTGTTTATCTTTGACCTGGGGAATCCAATAAGGACAATCAGAGGTCACCAATGAGCCTTATTATTCTTGCATACACACACACACAAAGATCAATTTGAGACAGTGCCCTTTCCTTCACACAGAAAGGATCAATAGCACACTGACGCACGTACATCTGCACTAACAAAAATGTTTTAAACTGTGTAAAAAAAGTTGCACGCATGCTGAAGCAACCATGAGACATCATCCGCACTAGAAACACTCCACACACACACACACACAACTGTATTTAGCTTTCTATCTTTATTTTAGTTACTAGTTTAGAATTAAATCAGCTTCAAAAGATTCTATTTATTTCCGTATTTCCTGCCAGTTATCTTTCGAGTCAGGAACGAGCTGATGATCCCAAAACTTTATGTCATTAGTTTATTGTTTTATTATTCTTATCAATAGGGATTAGGATCAGTCGTGCATGAGGACTAAATATCCCAGACAGGCATCGCTAAATTATTAGGTAATTTTATGTGTGAGAATGAAAATACATTAGTTGTATGTTTTATATTCAGTTGTGTTACTGCGCTATTGCAAATTAAATTAATTAGTTGTCAATGGTTCCCTAAATGTATTAGGTAGAATTGTGCCAATTACTTTTCAGACATTTTTTGCCTCTGTTCCAACATTTTGAGATATGTGTTGCTGCCATGAGTTTAAATAGAGCTAATATTTTCTATGAATTTGCAAATGATCTGTTTTAACATCTGATATATTTTATGTTCTATTTTGCTTTCGGTTTTTAATCTACATTTTACATCTCAAATTTTGGGAGTTGAGGTTGTATAAACTGTATCCAAATAACCAAAATGAAAAGAAATGTTTAATCTGCTTCCAGAAGCTCATTCTGGTCACCATGGTAATGACATACCTCTTTCCCTCTCTGAGAGGACTCTTCATGAGACAGGCAGAAGGAAACACAAAGTAGAAATTTATTCTGAAATAAACATTCACTCTTCAAAAACTCTGAGTCACACTGAAAAAAAAATCCTTGAACTATAAAGTGGCAGAAAAGTATCATCATCACGCAAGTAAACCTTAGATAGGAAATGTTTTATTACTAATTGGTTGATATTTCTGTAAAGTGCCTTAAAATGATTTTGTTATGAATTGGCACTAAATAAATAAATAAACTTTGTGTACCGTGTTTCATTCAGGATATACTACAAAGACATTTAGCCTTTTTCTGGATACTCTGGTTTCCTCCCAGTCCAAAAAAAAAAAAAAAATCACAACATTTATGGAGAATCTATTACAAAATGTAATTGAAAGTTATTTTTTGGCTCTGTGTTGGACCTGCAGTGGAACAGTGACAAATCTGAGGACATGTCTCTCGTAAACTGCTGGGATATGAACTCACCCTCTCATAACATGGAGCAGAACACAAAAGGTAAAAGATCAGTATGTGAAATTTTTGAGTATGCATGTAAGAACATAACTGTAAATGCATCCTGTGTAAAAATAAAAGTTTACATTCCAGTTTGGAGCTCTGTTTTAGAGTAAGAATCCCAAAAAGCACTGTGCATTGTTCTAATGCTGACCAAATCAAGTACGTTCTTTAAAGATGCCATTTCACACAGATTTCATGACTTTGTGGTTATTTCTGAAGTATTAACCTGTAATATTAAAACATTTTATATCTAAAAAACGTCAGGAAACACTGATTAACAGCCTTTTCAATCTGACTGCTTGAAAATTTTATATTTAATATATTAAATATATAGTATATTCATTATACGAATTTGCTGGACTCAGATTGGCCAACAAACTAGCCTATGAGAGCAAGGTATACTGTTTCCTGCCCTGCTGTGCATGGCAACAGCAGACGTTGTGTCTTCCTGTTTGCTACATCTTATGCTACAGTTTTTAGCCAGCAGCATGCTAGACCTGGTTTCAACTGATGAATACTAACGAACAAAGGAGTTGTGACGAAACAGATACAGGCCGTTTGAACTTGGAAGAACTCAGGTTTTATCACCACCTGCGTAGTTTGAGAGATTAAAACTGAAAGAGAAGTTGTTGACCTGTTTTCACACCCACTATGAAGGTAAGAACACCTGTGGAGCTAAAATATTCAACAGAAACCTCAGAAAAAAACGATTTTAAATGGAAGGGCCTCTTTAAAATTTTGACAGTTTGGTTTGTTGAACAAAGAACATTTAATGGATATTTCTTCTCTCATATAGATGTGAGAGAAAATCTTGAAGCTTTTGTCTGGAATTGCCTGCTCACACTGTCAAATTTGTTGTATCATGTAGGAATGACAGTAGGACTATCTAAATGCAAAGTATTTCACAGAGAAGAAAATATTTTTTGATCAGATATTTACATTTTTATGTACACCAAACTTTTGAAGAGACACAACTTTGCAGATGTTTGTGTAAACCAAAGTCCTTTGGACAGATGTTGCACAATTTGTTTTTCTGGAAAAACAAACTATGATGTCACGTCATCTGTTTGTTTAGAGAAAATCCATCAGAGACTTCTTAATCTACCCTTAGCAGTTTATTTTCTAAACCTATATTCTATCAAATCTTACAAACCTTTACACTATTCATCAGTAATTTTTCAGTTTGCCATGAACTTCATCATATTTATTGTGACTGTCTAAACTCTTAGTTTTTGCCCTTGAAGTCTGGATGCTGCCACAAAAACAAACTAAAGAGAAAATGGGAAAAATAAAGTTTATGAAAATGAGCTGAGTTTGTGAAAGTTGAGGACACAAAACCTTTAGGTTAAGGAGAAGACAAGCAGTAGTGCCAAGTGGGGAGGCAATGTGAGTTTCCATTAAAGTGTTTGTTTGGTGGGGCCACCATGAAGAAGAACTTCACAGGAAGAAAGCAGAGGGATTCTGAGTGTTCTGTTCCAAGAAAGGTCGAGCTAGCTTTACAGGACGAACCTCGAGAGGTGATCAACAGCAGTGGTGCAGTGGTCCCTGGAGAAGTGCGTATACTCTGTTTTCACCTTTAAAAAAAAGTAGTCTAGAAAAAAAGCCCTGTTTTAGAAACAGTGCCATGTTAGACTATGATTTACTTTACCCAAAAATCTGTCATTCTACTTGCTCACTATTATAAAATGATCCTGACTTGATTAGGAGCCGTTTGTAGTTACTACTGGTCACACAAGCAGCCTGGAAGAAAGGAAAATGTATTGATCGCTAGTACCGTGCTAGCGATATTTTCCTCGGCATGACCCGCCATACTCTGCTTCTGATTGGCTCATCAGTCCTCATGCTTAAAGTTAACCAGTTGAATCAGTGAAAGCAGCGAGTACCAGTCAATTATAGGCAGAGGAGGGTGGGTCATGGCTTCACCATCCTTGAGGAAAAAATGGGCAATCTGGCTCACAGATATTAAATACAGATATAAAGACAAGAATTAATAATCTGCAAGAACTTATGTAGCACAAATGGGAAAGTACTTTTTAAGAAAGTGTTCATAAGTGAATCCAAACATCAGGTGGAGGATTTTTACAGTGTTTTCTAACTGTTTTAAATTTAATGGTTCAAAGTGAGACATGGTGTACATTGTACTTTTGGAGATCTGCTATATGAAGTCATTGTTGGACCTTGAGATATTATTGCTTTACTTTAGAACAGAGAGACCCACCATCCATCTTCATATTTATTAATAGTTGGACTTAAAATGAATGAATGTAATTGTGGTCATGAATTTGTTTTTGTACTGCGAGATTAAACTAAAGTCCCAGCAGAAAACCCACTGGGAGAAAGTTCAAGTTTTTAATGAATGTTGTATTTTAAGACCATTTAAAATTTTTGTTTAGAGTATTTGGAGTATTTATCAAGCAAGTTTAATTCCAAAGACATGTACATCACTATAAAGAAATGCCTAACTCAGAAGCTGTGTTGTTGATTAGTCAGTAATAACACGACACTTTACGTAGTTTCAACACAAAAGATAAATTTTTATTTTGTTTCACAAAAAGAACAGTGACAGCGCCAGCACTGCCCTTTGATTCACAAACAAATGAACACACACAAAGAAAACACACATACCAAACAAACTTACTTTGCTCTCTTGTCTGAATTTTTATGATTAAAAAAGAAAATATTTAACAAATATAAAATATCCAAAAATTCAGATTATTAAAATATAATTCTTCCCTCAAAATTTTCCAAACAGGCACACAGGTGTGTTTGAAGTGGCGTAGGACAGTTTAAGTTCTTGGTCACTTCCTTCTTACTTCCCCCTTGAACATCAGATAATACAGTAGGCGGTTTGTAGTGCAACTCTGTGCTCAGTTTCAATGGAAAAGTTTGGTTTCTACTTCCTGTTGGGGTTTTCAAATGGAGGTAAAATCTAAACCAAAACTCTCACATAAGCTTAAATAGACTCTTTGGGGTCCTACAACATTACAGTGTTGTTACAAAAACAGTTTAAACTGAGAACTTAGACATACATAAATGTAGATGTCTCAACAGATGCATAAAAACATCTTTTGCATCTACAAATCTGGAATGTGCTTAGACTCTCTGCAGCTTTTCACTCAAAACCTTCTACTGTGAACTTTGTTCATAACGCTCTCCACAATCACAGCTGGGCGTGAACTGCTTAACCAGTGGTTCCGATCAGCAGGAACCAGAATCACAGGATTCCTTAACTGTCACAGCTCAACCGAGCAGACATCCCAATCTCAGAACAAGTTCAGAAGACTTTGTCCTGTCTGTGGGTGAATCTGCAGGAGCGCAGATGACAGTGAACGCACCATCAGGATAAAACAGCAGCTAAACTGCACATTTGTCCTGAAGTTTAGTGATTTCAGATAGCTCTGGTCTTTAAATGTTCCCATTCAGTTCTGGACAGTCCAGACTTCGATGTCTCGCACAATAAAGTCTTGATGTGTGGAAAGAGGTGGGTTATGAAAAGTAGGGCAGGAAAAACTCGCACCATGGTACAAATCAGCATCCAGCCACAGCGCAAAGCCGCCCCTAAAAACACAAACAAAGATCAACTTAATCTCTGTGGTAGTCCTACAGATCATTAGAACTGCAAACTGTCAGGTAATAACATATTTTATGGTGTTTTTTTCATAACTGATAAAAAATAAGAACTTACCCTCCTCCACCAATCTGCAGAGACTCCATGTTGCCACTCACAAAGTAGGAGTTCTCTCCACTCCAGGTGTATTTCTAACAAAAAAATGATACTTTAATTTTCAGAATTAAAATGTCACTATGAATGTGTTAATTATTATATATATTTGAGTTGTGTATTTTAACATAATCTTGAAATTAGGAAATATTTACTTTTAATGCTTATAAGCTATTTATCAAAGACTCATGAGACTTTTATACCCTCAGACTCCATTTCCCTCTTACCTGGAAGTCGGGGTTGAAACTGAACAGGAAGGTCTCTCCGGTACCGTAACAATATTTACTGACTCTGAATGGATCAGAAGAAAAAGCCCCGAACACCTGAAACACACCAGTTTGTTAGACAAGGAGCTTCTTGGACTTTTTAGTAACAAGATGATCTTGGAGACTGAGGAAGGAGATATAAACCTTTTTGTGCATGTCTTTGATGACCAGCAGCACAGGACTGTCCAGATCAGCCATATTCCTGTAAAGTGTCTTCAGGCTGCTCCCGTGGACGGCCGTGCTGTAAACCAGAGTCCACGGATAGCCTTGAGTCCGAGGAGGCATGTGAGTGGCGAGCTGTAGAAAAACATGATGATGAACGAACATTGTCCCCACAGAGATAATAAGATCTAATATTGTTGGTAGTTGTAATCATTTCTCCATTTAATCCATCAGGCCTTGATAGTTACTGTTCAGTTAATAAACAAGACAGTGTAAAACGTACTTTTTGTATGTGATATTCATCCATCAGCTGACTCTGATTGCTAAGAACAGGGTAATCTTCTTCTTCCTCCTGATACTCCTCTTGCTCCTCGGGCTCAGATTCCACTGAGCTGCACAGACTCGGGCGACGTTTGGAGTCCTTCACTGAGATTATCTGCAACACGACAAACAAGATGCAACAAGCTCGTGAGAAAACAAGCTTAATATATTCAATCTTAGTTGTTTATCATCCTTCAGATTTAAAAAGTGCTCTGAAGTAAACTGATGGATTGTTGAGTTACAACTCATCAGGTAATGTACATGAACACATTTTGACAAACACTTTAATTATCAAGTTCACTTACACTTTTACAATCAAACATATTTTCAGCATATGCTCCCGTCTCACCTGAACATATGGTTCCATACAGTCACTGGCAAAATAAAGCACCTTAATATTTTCCTGTATTTTCCTCATAGCTGCTGATTCCTCTGTTACTTTCTGCAGGTCCACGTGTTTTGCACTCTAAAGCCTCCATCCACCCCTTATGTACTCCACTGCTCATATACTTTCACTTTCAGTTAGAAGGAAACTTGAGCATGTAGCTGCTTATTGGCTCTGCCAACAACAGTTTTGTTTTTTCTTAAGTGAATGTCAGCTTTTCACCACAGAGAAAGAGGAAAAAGGATGTCCATATAAGGATGGCAGGGTTTCCGGCAATCTTAGCTGTGACCGACAGACTCTTTGCCTTCTTTACTGTAAGTGGGAGGAGTTTTCAAAAGAAGGCCAGTCTGCAGCGCTGCAGCTTTTCAACCACGTTGTGTCCCTGGTTCACTGCTATCCAGCTGAATGTGTTCAGAACTTACCTCCCATTTCTTTGCACTTTTAGAGTTGCTGGCAGGTTTGCTGTGGAGCTTGCTCACTTTAGCCGTGTCCTTGTCCACCAGAAAACTGCTGTGATTCTTCTTTCTCTTGAGATAACAAGACTTGCAGTGCTTCTTTTTGCCTTTGGTGTACATGTCAGGGGACCATTCCACAAAGAAGGTGTAGAGGTGGTCCACCCTGTAGACAGACAAACAGTTTTTAATTATTTATGATCATGTATTGAAGTTCTGTTGCAGTACAAGCTGCAGTACAACTTTTATTCATACAGCTTGTCCCAGTTTAAAATATGTAACACTGCAAAAAGCATTAAAAGTTACAACATAATGGAATAAAATACAGGGATAACAAATTAGAACTGATTTAACAAATACATTCCAAAATTCAGCTAGGCCTAAAGAACTTTTTGCTTTTTTTATGTTGTAAATGTATTAATCATTGCTGCAATTGCTAAATATTTGAGACAAATAGATTTTAAACTTTCCACAGAAAGAATGAACAGTCTAGTTTCTTTATCAGCTTTTCTCTTTTAATGACAGTCACACTTTATTTCTTCAATCACCCCATTGTTTTTTCAGACTTGTACTTATCCCAGCTGGCAGCTTCTCTCTGCCGAGCCGTTCAGAAAATACCGTAAAGGCTAGAAAAGCTGAGCCGCTTAAAATCAATGAACACATTTGCAAGAAAATGTTAGCAGTAAAAACAAAAAGAGAAGACTTGGAATATCTCTTTGGAGCTTTTCATGGTTTCATAGTTTCCAGTGTTTTCCATGTACAACCACTGATTTCAAGCGTCTTCTTTTGAGACATTTATACAACTTTAAACTGTTTGGTCTGTAAGGTTGCACTGCAACAAGAAAACCCACTACATTTGACCTCTGTTGCACACATATCCATTTGATGGAATCCAAAAATAAAACATCTCTCTGTAACTTAGCCGCAGATTATTTTGCATGCATGTAAATTTGATTTAACTTGAAGGAAATTGAATTCTGAAATTCAGTTATTTGCATTTGTCCAGGCAGCTGCACAGCAGTATAGAACCAACTGTTACAATGTTACAATGATAAAGATGTTCTGACATCAAATCACACAGTTTAAACCAGTTTTGATTTGTTTTACTTACTCTCCAACACTGTAGGCAACTCCCATGACTGACTGAAGATCAAAAGTATAAAGAAGATTATAGTTGTTAGTTTACAGGTCCAGTGCTGAAAAGCATTTGCACTCAGAGTCTGAACATCTCTGCATTTATAAGAGCGGATCTATTGCTGAGATAAGCCCCTTTGAGCATTAACCCTCCCATTTCTCTGCTGGAAGCTTCACGGCCTGCACGTATTCTGTGTGGAGCTGCTAAACCCTGTTTAAAAGACAAAGCTGTAAAATATTAACTTGACCTGCTCTGGGTCTCTGTCCTTACGTTTGGCTGCAACTCATAAAATTATTGTGTCACAGTAAATGTTCAGTGACAGAAAAACGGGTTACTTGACAGAAAGACAAAATTCTGGAAGTATGTCAGTCTGTTTGATTATCTTTTTATTGTGCCACTCAGTCTGAGAAGTAGTCCACGCATCATAATCTTATCAGCTCATCAGAGGTGAAGAGTCTGGAAGATTCCTTTTAATTGAATTAACTGGACTATGGAATGTTTTTAACATCTGTAAATACTTAGCTATTTACTCATCACCGTCCATCTCACAGCTTCATATGCATAATGTCTTCAATGCAAAATTTGGAAATGAAGTCAGTAAACTGGAGGATTTTTTTTTTTAAATAAGATCCTTTCATATTGTTTTAATGCCCAAGAAGATTGCAAGTTCCACTTAAAATGACAACAACATTAAAATATAGTACTGGCAATCAAAGTACTATTAGAAATATTTGTTTATGAAAAATCTTTTTAAAGCAGTACTAAATAACTTTTCCGCTTTCGTAAACAACCGTGTCTCAGGCAGCCGTTGCTCAAACCGGTGTCCTGTAGAAATGTGCCATTCTACAGTCTTGACTTCAATAAACAGATTCATCATTTATTGTTGTTTCTGTATTTTTCCATAAATACATTTTACCTATCAAATAAATTCTCCCAGGACAGGAACACTAAAAATGATGTTACAGTGGTTGACGGTTTTATGCACAACGCTTATATGCACAAAATTGCTGGGCACGTTTCCGTGTCACAGAAAATCCATACGCTTAAAGGGACATAAGGCAAGATTTGTGAAAAACTACACATGCATTTCCAGTTTATTCAATGCTAATGGGTCATGAAGCATTAAAAACCCAAAATAATGAGGCCATCCGCATATATGTCTGTTGCCTTGGACACGCTGTGTGCTACATAATGCACTGCAGTTCGACGTCCGAATTTCCCGCGCAGTTGTAGTGATGTGACGTAAATTGACTCTGCATGCGCGTTGCCGACAGCTCTTGAACAGGAAGTACATGGCCGCCGTGGACTGGGATTCAAACACTGAAGGTATACTTATGGATGTTTCTGCAGCCAGCAAACGACCTGCATCCACTCTCACCCCCCAAAAAAGTGGCACCACGAAGAAAAAAAAGACTTTATCAGCGGCATCTCGTGAGTCTAAAAAAAAATATGACCGAAGCCGGGCAGGCACCCGCATAAATATTGGATATGCGTTCGGTTCATGGAGGGAACTTCAGCTGCATTTGGGAGTGAAAACGGATGCTGACATGGCTCATTTCCTTGTGACCAGGTGAGAAAACATTATAGGTCGTGTTTAGAGCCTGATACAGTATGAAAATGATGAGATACTGTCATCTTTTGGGAATAATTTGAAGGCATTGTGTTTCTTTTTAGATTAATTTCCATACCTGCCATCATCACATCTACTGTCTTCTTTTTTTGTTTTATTTTTTATTTCAGGTCTACTTTAAACACTATAACTTAGAAAAATATACTATATGTTTTTCTTTCCAGTAAAAAGAAAATCTGCTACAGTAGGCTGATGATGATGATGTATCAACTCAACTCATGTTGTGATGAAACATTTTAGAAGCAAGTTTTTAGTTTTTGGTTAACTTTAGTCTCGCCTTCACACCAAGATTTAATCATAGCACCGTACTTTGATTACAGTGTTGACCAGTTTTAAAGAATCAATCTTCAATTCCACCCATTTAGACATGATCAGTTTTAAGTCTTAGTATTTCCCCATTAATCCTCAAACAGAAAAACAATGTTGTCTGTTGTTTTTATCTGCAGAGGTTAAACAGTAAGAACAAAACAACAAACTTCTCAATACATTTAAATGATTTCTTCACTGTTCAGTCTGTAATCTTATTTGTGAGAGCTGCTTTCAGGCTGTTATTTCCACATGTGTTAAATAGATCTTTTCGTAGTGTTTTCATCTGAGGAGATGTTAATTTTTTAGACCTTTTGAACGAATCAATGAAATACTGTGCAGTGTTGATAAGGTATATCAGAGTCAGTGTGCTGGGTTTGTATTAAGGTCTAAGATAATTGCAGCCGTTGTTAAACACATGTTTGTTTATCTTCCTATATTGGACCTGGTTAATTCAACAAGGACACTCAGAGGTCAACAATCAGCCTTGATATTCGAACACAAATGAAAAAGAGAGAAGATCAATTTAACACAATGTCTATTCCGTCACACAGACGAGATCAATAACACAAAGACACACGTGCAAAGTTTGAAATATGCAAAAATAACCGCATGAAAACAGAAGAAAATGTTTGTGTATATGTAAAGCTGGTCCTTTCATGCAAGAGGTAAGAACATGAGCATGTGAGCATAAAACAAACCTGTAGCCTTTTTCATGACTTCAGGTACAAATTCTTGTATGGGTAAGTGTCTCTTTTGTGTTTGTTTCTGGGTATTAAAAGAACATTAAATCACATTTACAAACTATTCAGAGTTTTAATTGTGTTTAAAATAATATGTAAATCCTTTCCGATTAGAAGATTATGTCAGATTTAAGTGTTTTTGTAAAGTGGTTTTCTTGTAATTGGGCTATGAGTTATTTTTAGTTAATTTATAAATAAAAAAAACTGATGTGCAGATTATTACACACACACACACACACACACACACACACACACACACACAGCAGCGCGTAAAGCTGCTTCTGCGTATAACTTCCCCTCAAGTTCATGGGAAATCTGCTTGGCAGCCAGACTCGGTCTTTCTGGAGAAGCTGGCCTGCTAATACTGACACACAGCCCGAACTGACCGCTGTCCTGCAGAGAAGTCTTGTGAACAGAGCTGGCACCCCTAACCCTACGCTATGGCGAGTCGCTACGACGAGTCACTACGACGGGTCACTACAACAAGACACTACGACGAGACACTACGATGGGTCACTACGACGGCTCGCTACGACGAGTCACTACAACGAGTCACTACGACAAGACACAAGTCACTACGACGAGACACTATTCCCTACTTGAACCAAAAGTAGGTCACTCTAAAAATCAACTTGCTGGAAACAGTTTAATAGATGTTGTGTGTCTATTTTTTATGCAAATGAACATCCCATCATAAACATATTTGCTTTTTTACCATTGTTGGAGAGTGAAGCAGTAAGATCCATTAACAGAAGCTGCCTGTTGTTCACGAGTCTGACTCTGCAGCTCTAGAGACATGAGGCAGAACGTCCCACTGACGGTCACACATGTGATGTGTTGTTTTAGTATAAAATAACAAATTACAGTTAAATGTATGAAAAATAGGAATCTTTGAATATGCAGCAGTAAGATAAGAATTATGTGAATCAATAGGAGTCAAAGTCAAACTAGCTGAACTTTAACAGTGGCACATTATAAATTCACCAAGCTAAGCACTGATTGTTGCTTGGCACAGCAAGAAAATGTCCTTGTGTGATACAAACTGCTGAAATCAATTAGTTACAGTTCACAGCTGCGTCATCACTGCGTTTAGTTTAAAGAATCCCGTGGGCTGGTGAGTGTCATATAGGTGTGTTTTAAACAGTTACTTTTAGCTGATTAGCAGATACAAGCAGGATATTTAACACAGGAAAACCATCCAGTCTTTTTTAAATGTCAAAGTGCATGTGCCTTCACAGTCAGGCTGACCAATAATACTTACATACATACATTTCATTTTATTTGCAATGTTAGTCAGTGTTCATCAAAGATTTAATTTTTTGCTGGAAAAGCTGTAATGGTTTTCAAAATAAAGTTTGCCTAAACTGTTTTGAAATTATAAGAAAAAATATATTTTAATTGTGCAGAAATCCACATTGGAAATGACCCAATGTCAGTTTGTTCAGATAAGATATTGAAAGATAACAGAGATATTAATTGTTTAAAACTTTTCCCCAAAATACCCCCAAAAGTTTTAAATTATCTATTAAAATAATCTTCTCTAAAGTGATGCATCAAAAACAAGATTCACAACGCATTCAGTGAAAAATTTGTTTTCCTAAAAACCTCATGAGTTGCTACAGTTGATATTTCTAAAGAAAAAAAATCTGATCTTTTTGACTTTTTGGTTTTAGATATTTTTTGTCTTAACAGGAAATATAAATCCTTTCTCACTTGCAGTCGGGTTTGTCAAATTCACTTGTGACTAATAGCAATGCGTAAAAGAGGCTTTGGGGGCCGAACAGGATCAAAATCTATTTGTTTGTTCTTGACAATTCCTAAAGTTTCAAATACCTACATCAGATTGTATAAATCCAACACAGATTTTAGCCAGAGACAGATGTTTGAAATGAGAGAAAGACGAACGTTGCACTTAAAAAAGACTCCAAAATCTCAAACTCACAGCTGTGGTGTTGTGAACTGTTTTTTTCTAAAATAAAGGGTGAAAGTAGTCGAGTAGTTAGTCAAAGATAGGGATGTGAAAATTTACTGATCCTGTATAATTAACTGAAACATCTGTGTGATATGTAATTGGATCAATAGACCAGCTGTATGCTGATTCTGTTTTGGTTTTAAACTAGATTCTCATTCATTTGTTTTGACTATATATTAAATGTAAAGATATTTCTTTAAACATCCAGTTATATCAGAAATACTTTTATAAGTGTTGCGACATTTATGGCCTTTCAGTTCAGTCCTATTTGGCATCCGTTTGGCCGTAACGAGATTGGGTTTGGTGAATTTGGCATTTTGGTTTTGTGTGCAGAGCTTCACCATCCAAACAACAAACACTGAGCATGTTCTTCATCCTGCATGTGAATCACACCAATATTCATAAAGTAAATACCATTTTCTAACAAGTTTTTTTAATTTTGAGTGGGATGATTAATGAGATGAGTCCTCCAACATCCCTGTTCCCTACCTGGAGAGGGTTGGGCTGGCTTTCTGGGGGCTGGGCTGACCACATGGGGGTCACAGCAGGATTGGGTGGCACTCATTTGCCGTGTCTCTGAGGGCGTGAGTGTGGATGCTGTTTGTGTTAATTTGTCTTTGTTTCACTGGTGTAAGTAAGTAAAGGGTCTGTGTGTGAGGATGTGCAAATATACAGGTGTGTTTGGCTGGTCCTGAGTCTGAGATGTGATGTATCCTGACTCTTCTAGGATTTCGTTTTGGAGGGTTAGATTTTCCCTCTGCCTGCTCCAGGGGTCTGGCGCTCGCTGGTTCCAGGCCACGGGGTTGAGTGACACCAGAAGAAACTGGAGACCTGCCTGTTTGGGTCGTGGTTTAGGGTGACTTGGACTCCCCTGTTGTTTGGAGGACCCTGTTTGCACCAGGCAGTGCTGTGGAGCTGAATGCTCCAAGTCCTGAGGCTCCTGGGTGCTGGCAGTCTGCCTCTTGTTACGGGGGAAGGTGGGGGATGGTTCCTAACCCCCGCAAACATCAAGTACATCTTGTGACAAAAACACAAGCAGAGATACTCACTGTCAGCTCTATATACACTTACACTCCATGATGCTTTCTGTTTTTGTGCTGTCTTTGTTTTCTTTTCTCTGTCTTGTATCGTTTTCCCCTTTACACCCGCCATGTTAACTTCAACTTTCTCCTCCTTTTTCCTCGTTTCTATGTCCTTTTCTCTCTCTCCTCATCTCCTTGCCTTGACTTGCCTGGTGATGCTACATTAGCAACAGATATATACAGAGCTAAAACAATTAAGGATCCAATAGGATTAATTAAGCTCCTTTTGAAATGCAAATGTGTCTCACACAACAATCCATTCAGATCATAAATCCATTTGCACAAGCTGCCTGACAAGACAAGAAAAGAATTCTCTCATTTTTAGTATTTAGTTTATCATTTTATTAATTATGAGTTAAGATTTGAAACTAATCTTGCTCTCACTTAAATAAAGCATCAGTTAAATTAAATATTAATAACCTATTATTCATTTTCATACAACTATTTGTATTAAAACATACATTTTTGGTGAATTAGGGGAGGTTAAGAACAAACAATCTTTTAATGAAAGTCAATTACTGAACTTTCACAAACTATAATATCATCAAAGTCTCCCTAAACATCTGCAACCTGATGCTGATCACACTGCGATAATTAGTTTGGAAAACAGTCATGTAGATTTTTATTTTATTTATGTGTTAAAAAATAAATAACTTATGTGTTGCAAACTGTAATTGCACTAAAATCTCCTCAGACTTCAATGGACTGTTACTTGTCTTGTTGTTTTCCAAATTAATCACATATATAGCGAAACAATCTTATAGGCAAACTGATACCTGATGATTCCGACTAGGATCAAGACCATGTCCGATTTTAGCACATCAAAAGTTCAAACATCACAATAAACCTTTACTTCCCCTCCCCCATCAAAAAAAGTAAAGAGGGAGAAAAGCTTGTTGCGTAAACTCCACGTTGAATTGTGCTGGAACATCAATTTTCAGCAGTCCAAAAGTCACCAGGGGAATGTTGCTAAATGTCACCGACTGTATGCATGTGTAGACCTCAACTCTCCCACATACACAGACTTTGTGGGCTGTAGGAAACATTTCTACATTCTCTTAGTCATGGTGAAAAGATTTATCACGGCAGGTGTGAACAGCGAAGGTGTTGTGGATTAATTTAGTTGTCATGGCCACAGCTCCCACATGTCACAGATGAAAGTGTTACAATATGAGATTGCCGGCTCGGTGTAATCTGTGATTGTCAACACAAATAATTTTTTGTTTATTGCACCTTCATCAGTCAATTAGTGAAAAAAAAAATCTCCTCCATTTTTTTTCTAATTCAACAAATCTGAAGCTGCAGAGTGACAAATAACTGCTCTGTTTAAACCAGAGATTTTTCAGCTCTTTCAAGCCTGAAAATACTTGTGCAATTAAAATATCTAAACAATGTGCAGATTAGTGTTTTCATTCTTTGTTCCACCTTGTTCGACTAAAAGCTCCTTTTTTTTTCATTCTCAGAGGTTTTTTCTTCCAGTGACTTTGTGCAGTTTAAAGCTGCTGCAGCAAATCTCTGGGCTCAGAAGCTGGTTTGTACTGGATCAGGAAGCACTAGTCTAACTAGTTTTTATGACGCTGACTACAGTCTGGGCCTGGAAGATACAATACCAATAAATAAAAAATACATTACCAGTATAATAAAAATGATGGGTTCCAGTATATTCTGTACTTAGGATTATAGCAAATTTGTGGTATCAATCAACAGTTCCTTCCCTTTCTTCTTTTGAGAATTTCTTTCAGCACTTTTCACTTGTTGAATCATTAAACCTAAAAAAGAACATCTGACACTCTGACAAGTGAAGCAGTGTGTAGTAAAAGACAGATTTGTATGTAATGACAGTATAATAGCTCAGAATCTGTCACGTCAGTTGGGGTTAAGCATTGACATGTTCCAGAGGGTGACGTTTTAACTGACCCACATATTAAAGACGAACAGCAGGAAGGTTTAATAAACCTACGAGAGAGCTCCATCTGGCAAGAAAAGGAAACTATAATTGTGGTTTCCTGTGCAAATACAGCTCTACTACACAGGAAACACATATGGGTGCAAGAGGAGGGTTTATCCGTGGAAATGTACGTCATTTCTTGAATTTAAAACTGTGGTAAGGTTTTCACAAGTAAACCACATAAACATTTATAGTTGTATCTTGTAATGCTTGTTTGTTGGTTTGTCATCCCATTTGATCTTTATTAGAATCATCTAAAATAAAAGATAGATGAGTTGCACAGTGACGCGGTTAGTATTGTTACTTTGTAATAATTCCACTCCTGGCTGGGACTTTCTGTGCTTGTTTTCCCCTCACTGGTGTGGGCAGTTTCCCCCCCACAGTTTCAAAACATGCATGTGAATTTAACTGAAGACAGAGGTAGACGCCTCCTCCTCTTGACCCTGAACAAGTGGGTACAGAAGATGGATGGATGGATGGATGGATGGATGGATGGATGGATGGATGGATGGATGGATGGATGGATGGATGGATTGCAGGTCGTTCAATGCTAAAAATAAAAGATAAATTCTGCCGTAAAAACTAGTTTATTAAAGAGAGCCTTCCATTAAAAACAGTTTTTCTGAGGTTTTTGTTTAATATGTTAGCTCCACAGGTGTTCTTACCTTCATAGTGGGTGTGAAAACAGGTCAACAACTTCTCTTTCAGTTTTTATCTCTCAAACTACGCAGGTGATGATAAAACCCGAGTTCTCCCAAGTCTGAACGGCCTGTATCTGTTTCATCAAAACTCATTTGTTCGTTAGTATTCTGCAGCTCCCGCAGTTGAAACCACGCCTAGCATGCGGCTGGCTAAAAGCTGTAGCATAAGACGTATCAAACAGGAAGAGAGAACGTCTGGTGTTGCCATGCACAGCAGGGCAGGAAACAGTATACCTTGCTCTCATAGGCTAGTTTGTTAGCCAATCAGAGTCCAGCAAATTCAAATAATGAATGTGAACGAGCTGCTGCTGAGGCCTGACGAAACCTCCCGAATTTTGACATAGACAGATAGAGAGGTCTGTTAACCAGTGTTTCCTGATGTTTTTTAGAAATAAAATGTTTCATATTACTGGTTAATACTTAAGAAATAACCACAAAGTCCTGAAATGAGTATGAAATGGCCTCTTTAGAAATCATCTGTTTTACTTGAGTTTGTTTAGTTGGTATTTAAAATTTCATTTCTTGATAGAAAAAAGATTTCTTCAATATTTAACACTTGTTAGACTTGTGAGGAAAAACTTAGTAATAAAAAAACTTCCTTGATAAATAACTGGATAATCTGAAACAGTCAACAGTTAAATTGTCCCATTCACAGTGTATATATATATATATATATATTAGTGCTGTCAGTTAAACGCGTTATTAATTACGTTAACTGAAACCCATTTTAACGGCGTGAATTTTTTTATCGCGAGATTAACGCTCGTTCTATTTGGGCCAGCCCTTTGTAGTTTTTCTCCACGATTTTGCAAAAAACTCGTTACGTTAGAAAACTACAACATCACACCGGCTCTAGTAAGACCGGTCTTGTGCGAAAATGTGTTCCCCTGAAATATTCTGTTTCCCCTGTCTCGGGAGCGCGCACCGCAGCCAGAGGGGCCGAGCCGACAAGCTTCACAGCCCTTCAGATCAGTTTCTCGCTAGACTGAAGCTAGACTGATAAAAGGACAGGTTTCCCTGTCGAAGTTCTTGCTTTATTAAGCTTCCGTTAAATCAATGAACGAAAACGAAAATTGTTTTGAGTGTTTTTTTTACTCGCCGTGAGAATCAAGTCTCTCGGTATTCACGTACACTAAACCTGGCGGTAAGACTTGATTAGTCTGAGCTACAACAATGATTAATTTTACTCTGGGATTAAAAATACATTTTTGAATTTCAATTGAAATGATTATCATCCACCAAACACTATTTTCTATAACTTCTTGTTTGTTTAGGCTGCCATGTTTTTATATTTCTTTATATATGTAGATGGATGAACGGACAGACAGTCAAAGTTACAGGGGGGAACAGGATTTCTCAGCACCCTGAAATATTCCGTTCCGTGAGAGAGCTGTGGCCTTATTGTTACGTTCAAAACAAACTTGAAAGAATATGTTAAACCATCATTTAATTGCACTACAGGCTGTTTTGCCTGATTTACCTTAACATGTGCACTTTATTTTATTTCGTATCCCCCTGTTTTGATCCCTGTTGAAGAGATGGCTTATGTGACACTTTTTTCTTCAGCCTTCTGTTGAACAGTGTTATATTGTGTGTGAGATCATTTTCTCCAACTGTGAATGACTGTTGAATTTAGGTATATGCCAGTGTTTTTTTTCAATAAAAACATTTGCACAAAGCAAGCCGATCCACTCTTCCATAAGAGCATTAAAATGAGAAAAAAAATAACTGGGACAAAAAAGAAATCAAGGGACACTTGAACTAGATAATGTGCGATTAATCAAGCTTAATTGCGAATTAACTTGGACATAAATTCGATTAATCGCGATTAAATATTTTAATCGTTTGACAGCACTAATATATATATATATACAGTGGGGCAAAAAAGTATTTAGTCAGCCACCAATTGTGTAAGTTCTCCCACTTAAAAAGATCAGAGAGGCCTGTAATTTTCATCATAGGTATACCTCAACTATGAGAGACAAAATGAGGAAAAAAAATCCAGAAAATCACATTGTCTGATTTTTAAAGAATTTATTTGCAAATTATGGTGGAAAATAAGTATTTGGTCACCTACAAACAAGTAAGATTTCTGGCTTTCACAGACCTGTAACTTCTTTAAGAGGCTCCTCGGTCCTCCACTCGTTACCTGTATTAATGGCACCTGTGTGAACTCGTTATCAGTATAAAAGACACCTGTCCACAACCTCAAACAGTCACGCTCCAAACTCCACTATGGCCAAGACCAAAGAGCTGTCAAAGGACACCAGAAACAAAATTGTAGACCTTCACCAGGCTGGGAAGGCTGAATCTGCAATAGGTAAGCAGCTTGGTGTGAAGAAATCAACTGTGGGAGCAATTATTAGAAAATGGAAGACACACAAGACCACTGATAATCTCCCTCGATCTGGGGCTCCACGCAAGATCTCACCCCGTGGGGTCAAAATGATCACAAGAACGGTGAGCAAAAATCCCAGAACCACACGGAGGGACCTAGTGAATGACCTGCAGAGAGCTGGGACCAAAGTAACAAAGGCTACCATCAGTAACACACTACGCCGCCAGGGACTCAAATCCTGCAGTGCCAGACGTGTCCCCCTGCTGAAGCCAGGACACGTCCAGGCCCGTCTGCGGTTTGCTAGAGAGCATTTGGATGATCCAGAAGAGGATTGGGAGAACATCATATGGTCAGATGAAACCAAAATAGAACTTTTTGGTAGAAACTCAACTTGTCGTGTTTGGAGGGGAAAGAATGCTGAGTTGGATCCAAAGAACACCATACCTACTGTAAAGCATGGGGGTGGAAACATCATGCTTTGGGGCTGTTTTTCTGCAAGGGGACCAGGACGACTGATCCGTGTAAAGGAAAGAATGAATGGGGCCATGTATCGTAAGATTTTGAGTGAAAACCTCCTTCCATCAGCAAGGGCATTGAAAATGAGACGTGGCTCAAATACTTTTTTGCCCCACTGTATATATATATATATATATATATATATATATACTATATGTGTGTGTGTGTGTGTATGTATAGGTTCTGTTAATGTGTCAAATAAAAAATCTGGTTTTCTGCCAAAATCAACTGGCCTGAATACTTTTTGCACTTTAGACCAGACTGGACTTACAAAACTCCAAGGCCAGCGTTCTGGTCTGTCTATTTGCCGTCACTATGCAGTTTTTTATGAGCTGTCATTAAACTATATGCATCTTTCTGTGACCAAATGACACAGTTGGACACTGTTGCATAAGTTTAAGGTGTTACAGGTGTACAACTCGTCTCCTGGTACTAGTCAGCAGCAGATGGATGTGTCTATGAAATAATCAATAGGCTTTTGCAGTAAGCGAGTGGAAGATTTTTATTTCTGGTGGGAGTGTGGGGGATTTATTTTTCAGTTTGTGGTTGGGAAAAAGAGTGGGTGGTTTCTAAAACTGCTAAAATATAATTCTAAAAGGAACTTTGGAGCAACAGTTGTGTGGTTATTGACTTCAAAACTTCCAAAAGCAATGTACATTCAGTTCCATATTTGTTTAGTTTATCAACTCGTTAATGTCTTTGACATGTAATCACCAGTTATTAAAGTTCAATCAATCCTGCTTCAAATTTTGGACAACCTGTCATGATCAGCTACAGCGTGGTTTAATGCAGGTAGATAATGAGATGTGGTCACATGTTTTTCCACATGGGATCAGATTGTTCATAAGGGAAGAATGTAATAAAAAATAAGGTCAAGACATATTTATAATATATTTCTTAAGGCCCTTTGGTAAATTGATAACTTAGTTTATTCCGATACTTACGGTACAACATGTAAAACAGATGTAAATAATGTAGACTCGAAATCTGTTACATGCACATGGAAATACTGAGTTTCTATGTTTAGCTTTTAAAAATGGCTTTTTCTGTCAGGTACTGGTTTAGCTGAGGCAGAGTACTGTCTTGAATTCAATGAAACCCCGCCCTGCGGACACCCCTCAGGAATGGACACCCCTGTCCAGTGGACAGGCTTTGGGCCGACCAACTGTTTTTACTACTTATATAACCCTTCTGGAGTGGACACAAGCTGTTTAGGATAACGGACACCTTCTGTTCGATCAAAAGTTGAAAATTCCTCCCGCTAACAAACAGTGATCACAGGTCCCTCGACCTCGGCACGCTTGTATTAGTGTTGTAAACACCACCAGCCATCAGCACCCAAGCCATCGCAGGGAACACAAGCCTCCTTAACCAGATGACTGGAATTTGTGATGAGTTGATAACCAAGAGGTGCAGCGCCACTCAGACTACACTGGACAGCAGGGACGAGGTCAGGAAACAGTCCAGAATTCGGATACACAGGAAATCCAAAAACAGATGGAAATAATGAATCTAACAAGAACAGGTAACAGGAAACTGAGGCACATGAGTAGAAGTCTCAACCTAGCTCTGCCAGATCTATGTGTAGTCCCACATCTTTGGGGACAAACATACATCTGGAACCGCTCCATTTGAAACCGTCTGTAAAAAGGGAGGGGCATCTGGTATAATATTTTAAGCTGATTGGAGGATGCGCCAGCAAGTGTCTGCCTTTGATGATTTGTCTTTAGCCAATCACAGTAAATCAAGCTCTTGCGACTCTATTCAGGAGTAAAACACACACATCGTTACCACTAAGAAAAACAAATCACATCTTTACTATCAAGAAATGCACAAAGTTTTTACCTTTGCTCATTTTTCAATGAAGAAATCGTCTCTAGTCCTAAAACAGATTCAATAGCTGCTTTTATGCGTACATCCACCAGCACAGCCATGTTTGTTTTGCTTTGCCTGCCTGGGCACTTGCTGCCAATCAAACCTTAACACCCGCCCCAAAGCACAGTGATTGGTCCGAAAAAGTTTTTACTGAGATAGACGGAAAACTCCAAATCTTGCGAGAATCCATCTTGCAGCTTTACAAATCTTGCAAGGTTATAGAAGCCTTGTAACTCTTCAATAAATACACAGACAGACAGACAGACAGACAGACAGACAGACAGACAGACAGACAGACAGACAGACAGGTGCAGGGAGTGACACTAATTGACAAGAGACCAGATGAAAGACATGCACCAAATTACAGGACTGAGTGAGGGAGAGGAGTTAACAGACAAAACACAATCTAACAGGAGTAAAACTAACATCAGTATTAAAACTGATAACCTAATAAACAGGATAGATGTGACTATATAGAACATATGATATATACCTAAAGAGCTGCACGGTGGTGCAGTTGGTAGAGCTGTTACCGTGCAGAGAGGAGTTCCTGGGTTCAAATCCAGGCTGGGGCCTTTCTGCATGGAGTTTGCATGTTCTCCTCGTGCATGTGTAGGTTCTCTCTGGGGACTCCGGCTTCCTCCCACAGACCAAAAACATGCAAGAGGTTAATTGGTGACTCTAAATTGTCCCTAGGTAATTGGTTGTTTGTCTATATGTGGCCCTGCAATGGACTGGTGACCTGTCCAGGGTGTCCCCCACCTCTCACTCAAAGACTGCTGGAGATAGACACCAACTCCCTGCGAACAGGAAGAAGCAGGTTCAGAAAATGGATGGATGGATATAAACACACCAGGATTAACATAAAAACACCAAACCAAGGCCAAAAAGTCAGAGAAGAAAAGCACATACACACACTCACCCACAAAACACCTACAAAACTATGATGAATCAGATACACGTGGAGCTTCTCAACCTAGAAACAAAAACATATTTACTGTGGAGATGAAGATTGATAGGTGTGGAGAAACACGGGACACAGGCTGGACATGATACATGATACTTTCTTAATCTTTGTTCTGTTAATTTAATGTTGCAAACGGCTGTTAAGAGATGCCAAAGTTTAATTATTTATTTTTAGGTGAACAGGTTATAAAGAGAACCAGGAACATAATTAGTAACAGTTAAGTCCTCTCAGAAAGCTGAACTTATCGGTCATTGTTTCTGGTTATGAAACCAACTCTCTCTTCCTAAAAGCAGGTTGTACTTGTACCAAGGCCCACTGAGATTACAGCCAGGAGGAGCAGGGCCATTTTATAACATACTGAAGGACGTCAACAAGTTAAATAACATGATTAGAAATCCTGAGAAACCAATAAAACTGTCTGGTTATTAAAGGTGTAAGTTATAAAGCTGCAAATGAATGTTTAAAATTAAATAATTAATTAAATTAGCTATTTATTTATTACCTCAAACAATTGTTCAACTACTATCATTAAACCAGATATGAGATCATTAACTTTGTTACTTTCAGAAACTTTGGTTTAATTTCATCTGTGAACATCTGTGTGAACATCTGTGTGAACATCTGTGTACATGGTTTTTTAATGACGTTTTCAGTGGATGTACAAAGACCCTGTCCTGCCTCCCAGACCCTGAAGCAAACCATGAGTTAAACCCTATCCCAAGACATCCAGAACTCCCCCTGAAACAGGAGAGTCCCAGGAGGACCACCACATGGGTAACCTCAACCCCCACTCAAATAAGATCAGCAGAAACCCCCAGGGTAACTGCCCCACAACAACAATGCAGAGGCCACCAGAGGCTGCAGCGATGAACCTGCCAGCATCAAACTACACCCAAACAGACCGGATACGGAGCCAAAAAAAATGGATGGATGGATGGATGGATGGATGGATGGATGGATGGATGGATGGATGGATGGATGGATGGATGGATGGATAGTTTTGCAGGTCATTCAATCAAAAGATAAGTTATACTGTAAAATCTAGTTTATTTGGAAATCATCTGTTTTATTTGAGTCTGTTTAGTTGGTATTTAAAATGTATTTACTCGATAGAAAAACGATTTCTTCAATATTTAACACTTGTTAGACTTGTGATGTAAAACTGTAATAAAAAAAACCTCCTTGATAAATAATTGGTTCAATTTATTAGAAAGGATTAAAATACAGGAATGAACATACGATATATAAAATAAAATATCATGTGATTGTGTAACAGTAATAGTTCAGGATGGCATTTGACTGAATTTATATTCCGATTTTTATGAACATTTGATGAGTGTATAAACATTCTAAGCCACAGCCCAGTGGAAGTTAATACAGGTAATGAAATTATTACAGATAGGTCACTTCCTGTAACAGGAACAACAACCTATATTCTGTCCATTATAGTAAAACATCAGCAGCATCTGAAAATCAACAACAAAGAGAAATAAAAACCCCGTGCTGCATTAGTGACTAAAGAGCAGAGGAGGAAGTTCCAGTGACTTTCAGAAGCTCAACACTGACATCTGCTTGAAGAGTGAGATGGTCAAATCGATGCACATAAACAAAGACTTTATACTGAATGAACGGTAAATGGTGTGTACTTGTACATCACTTTATTCAGGTCATACGACTCCTAAAGCGCTTGGAGCAGGGATTCGAACCGACGACCTTCTGGTTACTAGACGACCTGCTCCACTGCCTGAGCCATGAATGAATGAATGAATGAATGAATGAATGAATGAATGAATGAATGAATGAATGAATGAATGAATGCTTAATTTATGTTGTATCTATTTAAAATAAATGCTATTATTTAAAGTTGGGGGGCATATGTATGAAGAAGTAATAAAATACTGATCTAATACAGTTCAGTAGTTTAAAATCACACTGACAGTAAAAACAAGTTAGTATTTTAATTCATAGCTTCCAAAATTTTCTTTGACATGAACCAAAATACAGAATCACCCCATTAGTAAAACACATACCTGCAGAAGTACATCAGCCTGCCTTGGGAGCCCTGGGAGCTGCTGCAGACCTTTAGGCCCCCTTCCGCCTGGATGAGGACCCTGTAACGATTCACAAACTCTGCCAGAACATGGAGGGTCTTTGGGGAGAACATGCAAACAGATCATGGCCTATTTTCACACTCAAGCTCGGATCTTCTGATGTGTATTTAAAACACAATGTGCTCTATATGACATAAGAGCATGCACAAACCTTCTAAAGTGAACTCATGGTTGATGTGGCAGTCTGTCCTGATTCTCTGATGAGCGTGATCTTCTAGCTGCATCATGACAGGGTCCAGTAAAGATGTGCCAGGTGTGGTGCATCTGTGAGTGTCATTGGATTGTGTTGAGAAAAAGGCTGTATACATTTAGAACATGGTGAGGAGAACATCTCAGGGATAGAGGAGAGAAACATCTATTTAACAAGTACTAAGAGCATTTAAGCCCTTATGCTAATTTGGTGTCCCAGAATCAGCAAAATTCACGTAGGTCATGGAGGTCATGGAGGTCATGGAGGTCATGGAGTACATAGAGGGGTAGTTCTCCTGTGTGACAGGAAACCTGTTGCATGCAGCTGATTGATAGGCATGTGGCACTGATGAGGACAGTATCAAATAAAGATGGAGTTATAAAAGTCCTTCAAGAACCTACTCTACTTACAAAAAGTTAAAGATATTTTATTTTGGGTGAAATCTATAGAAAAGTTCAAACTACAGTGATATCATGTCATATAGGGTAGAAGCATGTGGCGATTTCATCATCTCAAATAATTTATTAAAACAAAAGCAACAACAGCTGATGAGTAAACCACAACAAAACATGTCATGTGACCTTGAGCATCAATTACAGCTTGTCAACAAAGTCTCATGTTGTTTACAAGTCGACTTATTGTCCGTTGTGACATCACACTCCTCTTGAAGGTGACTGAGGGGTCACGAGCATCGATATGGCGACTCAGCTGATCCCAGAGGTTTGTATTATGGGATTTGGAGAAAGTCCAGGTAACTTATTCAACTGAATGATCAAGTGTATATAGAGAGAGAGAGAACTGAAAACAACAGCTTCAAAATGAAAAAGCAGATCAGCAGAACATGAACACTGACAGTGAAAGAAACCAGATTTTCTTATAGAAACATGTAACACGAGTCAACATTAACACTTAAACAGTTCTGGACTGTGGATCAGAGTAATATACTAATATAAAATGGACCAGGAGATAATGTTGAAACTTTTGTTTGCTGCAGGTCGAATGAAACATAAATCAAACAAGTCAGTGATGAAAGTTTGTATGTATTTATAATTACTCATCACTTTTCATAGAGAAATGTTTACTCTCAGTTTTATTTAATATTTATAGAGAAAACTAAAGCTTTAATTAATCTTACAAAACTAATATGACATGAAAAAGTTTTTACTTGATGTGAAACGTTATTTTATATAGTTGAAGTTCAACTGATCAGCCTGAGGAGCTGCAACAATATACTAGTAGTGATTTTGTGTTCAAGACTTCATTTGTTAATTGATTAAATCATTTCTTTTCTTATTGATCTAAAACATTGTAGTTAATTACACCAGTTATCCTGTATGTATTTTAGGTTTTTCTGTATTATTTTAGGTCTGTTCAACTGTGAATTAAAACATTCTTTGTCACATCTTTGATTTTTTTTTAAATCGTAGAAAAACAGACAATAACATGGTGAATAAAAACTGATATAAAAAATCTAATTCAAAACAAAAAAAAAGTCAAACTGGTTAATCAACAAAATGTGCTCGGCACCGTACAGTATCTGGGTGAAAGTGTATACAACTGGGAACTTTTTCATGATAATTATATTTTTTACATGCACAAACATGATAGAAAACAATATTATTTTTAATCAGTTTGGTTTGTTACTGAACAGAACATCAGTCACAGCTGTGTCAGCTGATCAAGTAAAACTCCCTCTCGGTCTCTGTCTGCCTTTGACGCACCAGGAAGTCTGAATCAGCTTGTACATCTACTGCTCTTCCTCTGCAGTTCTCCAGACCTGGTAGCTCAGGTAACTGCTTCCTGTGTAACACAGTGTGGTCAGAAATGCAAAGAACTGAGAGAAGTGAAAGAACAGAGTCAGTGAAAAAGAATAGAAAGTAAAATCAGCACAGAAAGAGAAAAAAATACTCGTTATTTTTTTTTGGACAAACTTAAATGTTAATTGAAAACATTTCTACTCATAGGTCAGAAAATCTCTGATTTTTTTATTAATACATAAACCTTATGCATTTATAGTACAAGATAATTTATAGAAAAAAGTTTAATGCTTTAAATTGCTGTTTATGTGATTACTGTGTTTAGTACATGAGAAGATCAGTTGTAATCTGGTCAGCTGCGTTACAAATTGTTGGTTAAAGATTTAATCTACAGAGTCTGAAACACTCGTCCTGTTTCTTATTGACTTTAAGTTTATGTATCCAGCTCAGCAACTTCCAGCTCTCTGAACTGGAGACGTGGATCAAATCTGAGGAAGTAGATTTCTGTGATAAAGTTTGGATCAGTTAATAATATATTTTCAGTCTCATTAAATGATCTTAGTTTGAAAAAAACAGATTGATTTTGATTTGTTAGACAAACTACTGGCTGGTCTGAGCAGGACCAAGACCAAAGAGGATTACCACCATCTTAAAGCAGTTCTCATTTTGACGTGGTTCCTGGAAAACCTTCAAAACACTGTTATAATTTTGCATTTCATGGTTATTTGCATAGAATTAGAACATTATTTGCTGCAGAAATCAGCAGGGCTAGCTGTCTGTAGCACCTCAGGTGCAGCCTGGGGCTCTTTTAGGCTGAAATTTTCTAACATTTTCTGCCAAAATAACCATCTAATGCAAAACTGACAACAGAATAAAGATTTATAAATTAACATTCACATATTTCTTCTAGATTTTTGAGATT
>SSNP01000013.1:361543-383447 GCA_006937955.1 Pachypanchax playfairii | reverse complement strand
TGAATGAATGAATGAATGAATGAATGAATGAATGAATGAATGAATGAATGCTTAATTTATGTTGTATCTATTTAAAATAAATGCTATTATTTAAAGTTGGGGGGCATATGTATGAAGAAGTAATAAAATACTGATCTAATACAGTTCAGTAGTTTAAAATCACACTGACAGTAAAAACAAGTTAGTATTTTAATTCATAGCTTCCAAAATTTTCTTTGACATGAACCAAAATACAGAATCACCCCATTAGTAAAACACATACCTGCAGAAGTACATCAGCCTGCCTTGGGAGCCCTGGGAGCTGCTGCAGACCTTTAGGCCCCCTTCCGCCTGGATGAGGACCCTGTAACGATTCACAAACTCTGCCAGAACATGGAGGGTCTTTGGGGAGAACATGCAAACAGATCATGGCCTATTTTCACACTCAAGCTCGGATCTTCTGATGTGTATTTAAAACACAATGTGCTCTATATGACATAAGAGCATGCACAAACCTTCTAAAGTGAACTCATGGTTGATGTGGCAGTCTGTCCTGATTCTCTGATGAGCGTGATCTTCTAGCTGCATCATGACAGGGTCCAGTAAAGATGTGCCAGGTGTGGTGCATCTGTGAGTGTCATTGGATTGTGTTGAGAAAAAGGCTGTATACATTTAGAACATGGTGAGGAGAACATCTCAGGGATAGAGGAGAGAAACATCTATTTAACAAGTACTAAGAGCATTTAAGCCCTTATGCTAATTTGGTGTCCCAGAATCAGCAAAATTCACGTAGGTCATGGAGGTCATGGAGGTCATGGAGGTCATGGAGTACATAGAGGGGTAGTTCTCCTGTGTGACAGGAAACCTGTTGCATGCAGCTGATTGATAGGCATGTGGCACTGATGAGGACAGTATCAAATAAAGATGGAGTTATAAAAGTCCTTCAAGAACCTACTCTACTTACAAAAAGTTAAAGATATTTTATTTTGGGTGAAATCTATAGAAAAGTTCAAACTACAGTGATATCATGTCATATAGGGTAGAAGCATGTGGCGATTTCATCATCTCAAATAATTTATTAAAACAAAAGCAACAACAGCTGATGAGTAAACCACAACAAAACATGTCATGTGACCTTGAGCATCAATTACAGCTTGTCAACAAAGTCTCATGTTGTTTACAAGTCGACTTATTGTCCGTTGTGACATCACACTCCTCTTGAAGGTGACTGAGGGGTCACGAGCATCGATATGGCGACTCAGCTGATCCCAGAGGTTTGTATTATGGGATTTGGAGAAAGTCCAGGTAACTTATTCAACTGAATGATCAAGTGTATATAGAGAGAGAGAGAACTGAAAACAACAGCTTCAAAATGAAAAAGCAGATCAGCAGAACATGAACACTGACAGTGAAAGAAACCAGATTTTCTTATAGAAACATGTAACACGAGTCAACATTAACACTTAAACAGTTCTGGACTGTGGATCAGAGTAATATACTAATATAAAATGGACCAGGAGATAATGTTGAAACTTTTGTTTGCTGCAGGTCGAATGAAACATAAATCAAACAAGTCAGTGATGAAAGTTTGTATGTATTTATAATTACTCATCACTTTTCATAGAGAAATGTTTACTCTCAGTTTTATTTAATATTTATAGAGAAAACTAAAGCTTTAATTAATCTTACAAAACTAATATGACATGAAAAAGTTTTTACTTGATGTGAAACGTTATTTTATATAGTTGAAGTTCAACTGATCAGCCTGAGGAGCTGCAACAATATACTAGTAGTGATTTTGTGTTCAAGACTTCATTTGTTAATTGATTAAATCATTTCTTTTCTTATTGATCTAAAACATTGTAGTTAATTACACCAGTTATCCTGTATGTATTTTAGGTTTTTCTGTATTATTTTAGGTCTGTTCAACTGTGAATTAAAACATTCTTTGTCACATCTTTGATTTTTTTTTAAATCGTAGAAAAACAGACAATAACATGGTGAATAAAAACTGATATAAAAAATCTAATTCAAAACAAAAAAAAAGTCAAACTGGTTAATCAACAAAATGTGCTCGGCACCGTACAGTATCTGGGTGAAAGTGTATACAACTGGGAACTTTTTCATGATAATTATATTTTTTACATGCACAAACATGATAGAAAACAATATTATTTTTAATCAGTTTGGTTTGTTACTGAACAGAACATCAGTCACAGCTGTGTCAGCTGATCAAGTAAAACTCCCTCTCGGTCTCTGTCTGCCTTTGACGCACCAGGAAGTCTGAATCAGCTTGTACATCTACTGCTCTTCCTCTGCAGTTCTCCAGACCTGGTAGCTCAGGTAACTGCTTCCTGTGTAACACAGTGTGGTCAGAAATGCAAAGAACTGAGAGAAGTGAAAGAACAGAGTCAGTGAAAAAGAATAGAAAGTAAAATCAGCACAGAAAGAGAAAAAAATACTCGTTATTTTTTTTTGGACAAACTTAAATGTTAATTGAAAACATTTCTACTCATAGGTCAGAAAATCTCTGATTTTTTTATTAATACATAAACCTTATGCATTTATAGTACAAGATAATTTATAGAAAAAAGTTTAATGCTTTAAATTGCTGTTTATGTGATTACTGTGTTTAGTACATGAGAAGATCAGTTGTAATCTGGTCAGCTGCGTTACAAATTGTTGGTTAAAGATTTAATCTACAGAGTCTGAAACACTCGTCCTGTTTCTTATTGACTTTAAGTTTATGTATCCAGCTCAGCAACTTCCAGCTCTCTGAACTGGAGACGTGGATCAAATCTGAGGAAGTAGATTTCTGTGATAAAGTTTGGATCAGTTAATAATATATTTTCAGTCTCATTAAATGATCTTAGTTTGAAAAAAACAGATTGATTTTGATTTGTTAGACAAACTACTGGCTGGTCTGAGCAGGACCAAGACCAAAGAGGATTACCACCATCTTAAAGCAGTTCTCATTTTGACGTGGTTCCTGGAAAACCTTCAAAACACTGTTATAATTTTGCATTTCATGGTTATTTGCATAGAATTAGAACATTATTTGCTGCAGAAATCAGCAGGGCTAGCTGTCTGTAGCACCTCAGGTGCAGCCTGGGGCTCTTTTAGGCTGAAATTTTCTAACATTTTCTGCCAAAATAACCATCTAATGCAAAACTGACAACAGAATAAAGATTTATAAATTAACATTCACATATTTCTTCTAGATTTTTGAGATTGCAGTTGTTTCAGGGGGCAAAAATTCCCATTGTAAGGGATTTATTAAGATAAGCTGTTTGGTAATCAAGTCAAAACTATCTATTAGGTATCTACAACAGGTAAGATATCTTTTCAGAGCGCTCCACATATTGACTTTAAATTAAAATCATCAAGATAAGATATTTAAAATAAACAATCCAATGATTTCAAGGTGTATAAAACATAAAATTAATAAGCGTCTGTGCTGATTAATATAACACCTTCATTAATGTGAAGAAAATACAAACAGCCTCATCTGAAGATGTTTAACCAAAACATAATTTTAGCTTACTGCTGATGCTGCCCAGCAATTGTAGTTGTGTCGCCCCCTGGTGGCCCAGTTGACAGTGAGCGCCTCCACCACTGCTGTCACCAGGTACAAAGCAGCAGCACTGCAGTTAAAACACAGTGACTAGAAGAGACAACAATACAAACAGTTAAGTAAATAAATAAACATTTTGTCAAGTAAAATAATGTATTTTCTGTTGTTTGTGGGTGTATGTGTCACCAGATTAGTCCAGGGGATCTGTGTCATCTTGTTGTGGGCTCCGATCAGATAAATAATGAACAGGCACATCGTCAAAACCCAGAACAGGATGGAAACAAACATCACCCAGCACAGCGCCGACAGGTGGAAATAATCTGTACCTCCAACCAAAATCCAGACTAACATCCCACACACCTGAAGAGAGGAGAGGAGATGCTGAAAACTTATACACAATCTTACATTCAGTACCTTGTTTTCATCTTTCTCCTCTTAGTCATGAGTAATATCTAAATATACTGCACTCATCTCCTTCCAAATGAGCTTAATCAGTGCTGCTATGATCTCCTTTCCTCCCTTTCCCTTTCAAAATAAAAGATTTCTGTGGAATGTTTTGTATCTCGTGGAGATTTTTTGTGACTGTGAGTCTGAATATTTTCTTTTTAAGGGCTTAAATTTATCACAGTTGTTTTTAAGTAAGTAGAATATTCAAACACTCAGTTGAAAATGTTAGGTTTTCACTGTATTTTTTTAGGTTGTAACGTAAATAGTTTTTATACAAATATACTTTTATTTAAATGCCTCTATGTATATATTGTGCATATGTACATACATTTTGCAGCCTATAAAAAAGCTGCATGTGACAAACTTTAAATCAGATTACATCAGCCTTGGCCTGCCCGGCCTCGGAGTGGCAGACAGCCAGACTGTGTTTAGGAAAAAGGCTTTCCAGAAGTTTTTTCCTTCAGCTGATTTGAAAAGGAAGAGAAACAATGACTGAAACAAAAGAGGAAGAGTTCATTTACTCTGTGGTTTTAGTTGACTCCCTATTTTCATAGAAAAAATATGTCTTAGATTTAGTTTTTCTCAAGACAGTCCAGATAAAGACATTATTTTCACTTACATATATTTCTAAATCAATTTTTAGAGGAAATATTCATTTCTTACTGTGTATTTATCATATCTATCAGTCTTCGTGATGTCTCTTTGTAGCATTGTAAATAACTGATTGGCTTTTTTACCAATTACTTTACAGATTTCTATCAATTTTTAACAAAAGTTTTTCCAAAGTTTTGATCGTAACTTCATTTTATAACTGCTGCGTTTCACAATCAATATTAGAATTCCTACTTACTATCTCAGCCTGGAGAAGTCTTCCTTTGGTGGTTGTGATGAAATGTTGATCGAAGGCCAACGTGGAGGTTGAGGTGTTGTACTGTGGCAGTGACGGTCCCCTGCGGGTCGACACATCCATGATGCGGTGACACAGAAAGTCTGTCTGCTTCCACTGAAGCTGTCGCTGCGGCACAGGAAGTTGTGTTCCTGTCCCTGATACCGGCAAGGACACCCATCCACCCATGTAGGAAACAGCAGAAACAAACATCTACACACACACACGCATATGAATAAATGTGGAAAAACGACTTTTCTGCTCAAGAAAACAAAAGCTGTTGATGATGAAAAATATTAATAGGAAAGAAAAAGGAGGAGTGTAGATGTTTAGCTTGATGTAACACAGTTTAAAATGTCTTTCTGTAGAAAATGTTGCTACTAGCTTTAGCTGATGATTTATACTTGCTTTAAAGATTCAAATTTTTTTTTAAGTTGCTAAACAAAGATGCCACGGCAGAGAAGATGAGGAATAAGAAATTGCTAATAAAGCCACTGCTTAACAGAAACCAGTAAAGATCTAGTCAAGTCAAGTTTATTTATGGAACACTTTAACATACAGCATGACAGCTGACCAAAGTGCTGTACAGGAAATTAAGAGATAAAGCAAAATAGAAAATACAAAAATAAACAAATAATTAAAAAAAGAAGAAAAATACAATAAAAGACAGGATGTAAAATCAGGAATGGGGTGTTGACTCAACTGATATCAACACTAATAACCAAAAGCTAACTTAAAATAATGGGCTTTCAGATGAGATTTAAGCAAATTTCTAAATGAAGTGAAAATATAGACACTATAAATAAATTCAAAGTTTATGTCTGTATGAGAAAGTTTTATGATAATTAATCAAACTTTAAAATAAATTATAAATCATAGTGGCTTTGAATCAGCTGTAATGTTTGTTTACGCTGGTGAATCGTCCCTCATCCCCATCCTGCAGATTCACACAAAAGAGAACTAGAAATAAAGCACTTCTTTTATTGAGTGGAAGGAAGGAGGCTTCTCTGCAGTGCAGTCATGAAAATAGGAAATGCTTTTGACCACAAGGGGGCAGTAGTTGGACACAGACAGCTGGTTTCAGGACGAAGTGGAGCTGCAGGGACAAAAGACATGAGGTTGAAGCCAAACAACACTCACTGAGCAGCTTAATTGGCTGCATGGTGGGTGTGTAAATTGCTGTTTTCACTCATTTATTCTTTTGTTGCTTTTGTCATGATAAAAGCAACAAAACTGATTTCTTTCCTCTGTGCTGACCCCCCCCCAGATGTGTTTTTGCCTTAAGCTCATATTTAAATACATGTTGATAAGTAAATGCTATAAAATCTGTGGGTGTGTCCATTTAAACTGAAATTAATTATATATGAAAGTGCATGTTGTTACTGGTCCAGGCGTTCTGACTAATGGAGTTGAGTGTTTTTGTCTCTGGCAGCAGTTTTCCCTGTGAGTTTTGGGCAGAAGTGATCGGTTCAGCCACAGGAAGTTAAAATGAATCTGAAGTCAACAAGAAAGATTTATCAGCTCTAAACATCAACAAAAACATGGACATCAAGATGTTTTGTGGTGCATTAACTTGACCTGTGCATTAACTGAATGGATATATATGATTTATCTTGTTCCCGCCCTGCAGGGCACGTTCACATACAGCAGCACATCCACTGCACCAACTGATACTCTGCTCTACTTTTAACTCTCATTTTACTAAAACATTAAGAGTCTTTGTGTTTTTGATCATGTCAGTGACTTTAGAATGAAAAAAACAAAGAATTTACAAAAGCAGCAGTTCATATTTTCATGTTGGGGGTTAAAACTGGACATTTTGATTGGACATTTGTATTCTAGTCATGGTTTATAATAGAGGAGGAGATTCTGTTCATCAGTATCCTTTTAACATCAGAAGTTCCCTTGTTTTTTAGATTTTTTTTAAAGTTATTGAACACAAAACTCTGCAGTCCAGATAAAACCAGCTTTATGTCTTTAATGCATTAAAGTCACTCAAAGATTTTGAGGTCTACAGGTGGTTAATAGTTCTATTCTTTTTGCAGAGTTTATGTGTTTACGTTTCTAACCACTAACCACTTCTGCCTCTTATCACATTTTACATAAATAGATGTGTAACATTCTCATTGTATCACTGTCAATGAGATTTAATGTTATTGAGTCATTTTAGATTTTGAAAAAACATTTTTTAAGGAAGTAAAATAACTGATAACTGTGAGAAATAGCATAGAATATACAAATATATAAACATTTACTTGATGTTTTAAATTATTCCTATTTCATTTCCATATTTGAATCAACAGTGAAATGAACTTGTTTTTTTAAGGAATCACAAGCTTCCAGGCTCAAGTGATTGTGAATTTATTTTTTTAACACAATGTATAATAAAAAAAACACATCCTGAGTTTTGTTGCTGAGGTTGTTCTATAACTTCATAATCTGTTCCATCTCTGCAGGAAACGACTGGGTTTTTGTTTCCTTTCTCTCCATCTTTTACACCACCACTCCGTTCTCACCATTGTCTTTGTTTGCTCTCCATACTTACACATCATTCCTCCCTCTAATTGTCGGCGGCCCTGACGTCGTCCTCGCAGGGCGTGTTACGATTTTGCTGCTCTGACTAAAAAAATAAATAAAGTCTGATCCTTGTTAAACACATGCTGCACCATTTACTAAAACTCTACATGCTAAGATGTGAATAATCTGAACTCTGCTTGAACCTCCTCACACACACACACACACACACACACACGCACACTAATAAATGTGTACAAGCTGAAATGCTGCACTGTAATTGGCCACTGTGGCTTCCTGCTGTGGCAAAGATATTTTTAACACAAGCTTAGACACACAGACACACACACACACAGACACAAACACACACACAATAATCCTTGCCTCTGCAACATCTGCCACATCCCTCAATACATGTGCTGGATAAATGCAGCCGCATTCTCAAACACACACACACACACACACGCACACACACACAGTAACCATAAAGGCAGCCCCTCCCTGTTTAACCAGCCGTGCTGACATCAGATCTAAATGAATGTTGTGGGTGTTCACTGTGAGGTAAAAACCTCATTCTTTAAAATGAAACCTGCTGGGTTTTTTTGTTTTGTTTTTTTTGTATATTTTCGGCAGTGTTTCCCTTGGATCGTTTTCCTGCTTCTGTGGCGAGGCCCTCGAAGACGAGCTCGAATCCTGCAACTGCTCACAATTATAATAAAACTACTCCTTTAAAATATGAGTCATTTGAAATCAGAGTTAATCATGATCTTAAACATACTTTCTGTAAACTACAGCATTATTTTCACATAAAAACTCCAGATTTCCTCAGTCAGCTCCTCTAATGTTCATCATTCATGTGGGTTTTTATTATTTACTGTATGGTTTGCATAAGATGAGCTTTACTGCCTGTGTTTGTTAGTTTAACATGCACTGACAGGGTTTCTTCAATAAATAATTGTGATGTGATGTTAAAACTTGCCAGTAGCTATTTGAAGTGAGAGCACAGTGGAAAAATAATAAATGCACAGCCCTAATTAGAAAATTCCCTGAGAGGAAGTAGCGACTGCTGTTCACCTTTTTTGACCCAAAGTTAATTGTTTCTGAGAATACAACAGGGTGATGTAACAGTGTTTGAAATGATGAATGTTTCAGTTTTATTTCAGTAAAATTAGTCTAAAATATGCTGTTTGTTAATGTTGTTTTAACCTTACTGGGAAATCTGAGATAGAAAATATGAATTAAAATATGATTATTTTAAACTGGAAGACAGTATGAAATCATTCGTTATAACATACATTTAAATCTCTTTTTTATTTTTGTAATGTAAAAAAAAACAATCAGAATAAATCAGAAGAAGGTTTATCTGTTGTAGTTACCGTAATACAGTCATTTAAAGCTCATCCTTACAGAAAAATAAATGAATTTAAAATGTTTTTCACGTGTACAAAAAAGTGATCGTGTGAACATGTTGCAAAAATTTTAAAACTATGTAAAACAGACTTCACATTTCTGTTGAACATGATTTGCGTATGAGAATTAGACATGTGAAAATAAGATTTTTACATGCAAAGTTCATGTGGTTTATTTTTGAGAGCAGTTAGGTGAAAATGTGCAAATTCTATTGACTCCCAGGTCGTTTCTGTCACAAGCAGTACAACATGCTGGTGTTTCTGCATGTAAATTGTGAGGATTGTCCTCTATAACATGCAACTCTGATCACATGAGACTGATTGATTTAAGTATTTTTGCACAAATTGCAATTGCACAAATGGTTTAGTTTAGTTAATATTGCTAAATATTACTTTTGCTTTACCCACAATAAATCCCTTGTGTTATGCAAATAATAATAAATAACAATAAACTGATTCTGATTTTTATGTTTTGGACAATTATTACTGAAATCTGGACGTTTCATTTGAAGAGAGGAAAGAATATTAAATAAGATAAAACATTTACAGTGTTCAATCTTTGTACTTTTTGAGTATGTTTACTTCTTATAAGTGGTACATGTAGGAACTATTTTATGATCCTCTGGTAGATGTTACAAGTCTGAGTGAGACATACGCTGTAGGAAAAAGTTCGATCTGGTTTTGTTCAAAGAGGCTTTCTATTAAAAACAGTTTTTCTGAGGTTTCTGTTGAATATTTTAGCTCCACAAGTGTTCTTACCTTCATAGTGGGTGTGAAAACAGGTCAACAACTTCTCTTTCAGTTTTTATCTCTCAAACTACGCAGGTGGTGATAAAACCCGAGTTCGAACGGCCTGTTTCTGTTTCGTCACAACTCCTTTGTTCGTTAGTTCGTCAGCTCAAGTAGTTTTTTTTTTCTTTATTAATCCCTCGTGGGGAAATTTGGCTCTGCATTAACCCATCCTCGCCATGAGGTGAGGAGCAGAGGGCAGCCATCTTGAACAGTGCTCGGGGGGGCAGTTGTGGGGTTCAGTATTTTGCCCAAGGGCACTTTGATGTAGCTTGCCTGCACTGGGGATCAAACCCGCCATCTTTTGAACGAAGGGCGATCGCCCTTCCGCAGATGAGATCACGCCTAGCATGCTGCTGGCTAAAAGCTGTAGTATAAGACGTAGCAAACAGGAAGATACTTGGTGCTCTGTTGCCATGCTCAGCAGGGAAGGAAACAGGAAGCCGTGCTCTCATAGGCTAGTTTGTTAGCCAATCTGAGTCCAGCAAATTCGCATAATGAATATTAATGAGTTGGAGCCAAAGGCAGGCGAATCTTCATGCAGACAGATTGAAAAGGCTGTTAATCATTGTTTCGTAAAGTTTTTTAGATAAAATGTTTCATATTACAGGTTAATACTTCAGAAATAATCACAAAGTCATGAAATTTGTGTAAAATAGCCTCTTTAATGAAGAACTGTTTACTTCAAAACAAGAAAAACAAAAAGAAGAACACATTCTGTGACTAAGATGTTCCCGTGCTGTTTCTTACCCATGACCCGCTTTTCATGAGATAATATGTAACATCAAACTTGTACACTACTATTACACTACTATTACAGTACTATTACACTACTATTACAGTACTATTACACTACTATTACTGTTTTGTTTGCCTTCAGTGTTCTCAGTGCTCTTATGGAAACTCAGCTAACATGAAGACACATTCAACATCATGATACACAACACTGATCTGTTACTTGGTGTTGATTTGCTTTTAAAACTATTATACAAGAGGCCTTGAGGATCAATCAGTGTTCTGTTTGTTATTTGGAAGGTTTCTCATTATGATAAAGGGTTTGGGTATTTTTGTGGATTTACAGTGTTTGTTCAGATTGTGTCCTTGTGTTTTTCCTCGTGCTGTTTCCCTCAGTTCTCTCATTCTGATCCACCTGCTGATCACCTGGTTAATTTGTTCATCTACCTTCCTGCATAGCTCAGTAATCAACCTTCCAACAGTTATATTCTCCATGGTTACTCATTCATCTCATCACATACTGCTGTACTTAGCTGGTTGAAACCTTCTAGTTTATCCAAATTTGTATAATCAACTTGTTTTGTTTTTAAACTAGCTGTAACTGTTTTACTAAAGCCTCAGTCACAGTGACTCATATGAACAGCTGAGAACAGGCTACTAACAGTTTTTGGATCATTTCCTATGGCCTCCTTAATGCAGCTTTACATAAGCACCCTTATAAGAGTCTTGTGTTCGTGGCCTGTTCGGACATTTGTGGTCAGGTTGATGGTCCACTTCAATATCTTCCTCAAACGACCCACCCAGACCCTCCAATAGGAACAGCAGTCAGATGTCTTCAGAACAACCTAAGCAGAGCACACATTGATCAGGAATTATTTCATTTACTTGTAAAAATTGTGGTGAACTGTATGTTTTTCCAAGGATATAAAATATAAAATATATAAAAAGTTGTTGTTTCCAGAAAATTACACTTGTCATTTTTCATGATGTGTGAGGAAACACGATGCAACAACTCAGCAAAGGTGTTACAGTCCTTCTAACTTGTGGTCCAGCTCATGGAACAGAATCCGGTTCTGGCTGTAGAGGTGCTGCTTCTGTATCGATTCCTGCACCACCGGCTGTCTGTCCTCTCTCCACCTCTTCAAAGCAGCAGCTACAGCCGGTAGATCTTCATCCTGCAGCTGCAGCTGTAGATGATGCAGCTGGAGTTTCTCTGTATTTTTGTCATCTTGAAAGTTAGAAGCTTTTCCACTAAATTTCAAACAGATGTGATGATAAACACAGAATTTTGGAGATATTGAACCTACACCACCTACAGCAAGATGATCTTTAAAGGTCAATGATAGGGGGGGGGGCATTTGTGCATCTTACACTAATTTTCATAGCATGGTCATTGGTAGACTAGAGAAAGGTTCCAAAAACTCTGCTGCCCGAGTAGGACAGAAAATCACCTTAAAGATTCATCAAGTGAGTCATGCTGCAGCTGCACCAACTTCCTGTAGGAAACAGGAAACAGTACTGACCTCCACGAATGTTAACGAACGCCAGATTTTATAGGAAACAGGAGATTTATATGAATGATGCATTTGTATGAGTTATTATGACCAAGGCTTAACATACATATAGAATACATACAGTACTGTGCACCATGGGGACCCTCTGTTTCTTTTTGACAAATTTAGTCATTGATACATATAGATCCAATTTTCCCAGAATGCACTGGGGTTTATAAGGTCACTGTTGTGGGAAAAAGAGCTGGTGGATGTTGTTGGGTTGAACCTTCACGTCAGCTGTTAGAACAGTTTAAAAAGAAAACCCAGTTTAATGCTGATGATCTTTGATCATGTTGTTAGTGTCTGAATCTGACAAGTTAACATGAATGTAAACAGTCAAACTGATCATCAGTGTCATTAAAATAATATATTATCCTCGTCATACTGACGTTAGAGCAAAATGATCCATATAATTATATTTGTAGTAACTCACGATGTGTGAAGTATCATGATACTGTCAAACAGTGTTTTATATGTATTTATATTTATAGATATAATCATTGTGTGTTTTTAATCATCCCAAACTTGTAATGAAAAATAAAACGTGTTTTTAATGACAGAAGTTGTTTTGCGATGGCAGATTGGTTTGTGTCCGTGGGGTGGGGATGAGCTGTCCAGGTTGGCACACAGAGAGACCTTCTATCTCTTGAAGAGCGTTTACTATCTACCAGCCTCACTAGTTAAGAGAGACTGAGCATGGGGGGGTGTTGGGGGAGCAGAGGGAGAGAGAGAGAGAGAGAGAGAGAGGGAGTGATGGATGTATCAAACAGCAGCCCCCTGCTGAGCGGGGAATGGAAAAGCTGCTGGCACCAACATGAATATTTCAGCAGATAGCTACAGCTCTCTGTACTGCCCCCCCCACCACACACACACCGTCTCTCTCTGTCTGTCAGTCTCACGCTCTCTGTCTCTCATCTTTTCCATCTTCTTTACACCCCCCACCCCCCTCCTACTGTCTCACTGAGTGGACTGTGATAATGAAAGGAAGGATGGAGAGCGTGAGACAGAGAAGAGACCTTTTCGGACGGATTCTCGTGCAGCTGAGAAAGAAAAAAAAATGTCTCCTGAATGTAAATCTGACAAGGTGGCAGCAGTGAATTGCTTCAACTTGGCTGCTTCACCAGAACCCCCACCCCTCCCCGAAAGACTTTAGTGATGGTTTGGCCCGGGGTAGTTAGACAATAAAAACAGAACAAATGGAGAAAAACAAATATCAGTAAGCAGGGAGTTTCTCTGGAGACCCAAAGAGATTTTAAACAGTTTGCTCCTGCTACTTTTCTCAATAATTTAATAGCATTCTCCCTCATGTGCTGTTTATTTTTAGAAATCTTCTTATCATTTCAATTTAGTCTGTGTGGATTCATATGTGGGTCTTTAGAACTGGTCTGTGGAAAAAAACACACTAATGCATCCCTATAAATCCCTTGATTGGTTTTAACTGACTTTCTGCGAGAACTCCACAAAATCTGGATGCACGACTCACAATAAAGGTGGGCTGTTGCCTGGAGGTGCAGTATGTGTGATCTCAACTTGTTTTCTATTCAAAAAATAATAATAAAATAATAAAAGTAAAGTACTGCTTCAAATTTGTCTAGAAAGTGTATGCTTTAAGCGTGAGTAAAACAAGTCACCAGAGACTGGGAGCTTTATTTGAATAATACTCACACTTGATATTGTGCAGCGGCTTCTCGTTTGTATTTTTGTCATCATGCTGAAAATAAACAAAACCCTTGGGTTATGAGGAGTTTGCCAACACAAACTTTCTGGGAATAGGAAATGTGTCTCATTTATCTCATTTGAGAAGTTGATTCCATTTTGCTGAGAAAAAAATCATTAAACTTTCAAAAAAAAACAAAGCAGTGAAATTGGTTTTATGTCAAGGTGCTAATTTGTATTTATTCTGGAATTTATTGAGGTGAGAAAATATTCTAATTTATAATCTTTCATTTCTGCTCCCATGTTGGTGAAGAAGTGACATCCACACTGTCATGAAGTTATAAGAACCTGAAAAATCCATTTTAGTTTCAGAGATCAAAAAGTGTCGCTGACAGAGACACGAACACCAACTCAACAACCCCAACTAGGATTTATAAAAATCATACACACACTCACACCTAGAGCCAGTTTAGTGTTTACAGTTAATTAATGTGGGGGTTTGTTGGACTGTGGGAGGAACTGGAGGACCCAGAGTACCCCCCCACCCCACCCCCACCCTACCCCCACCCACACACACACACACACACACACACACAAGTGTGTTTTGTTATCCTTATGGGGACCGTCCATTGACTTCCATTAATTTTAGTAACTAGATTTATACCTAACCCAAACCCTTTTACTAACCTTAACCATTACTGATCTATAACTAACCCTAAGACTAACTAAAACTCTATTCACACCATACCTATAAACCTAACCCCTAACCCTAAAAAGGGGAGTCCCCCTCATGGGGACCAGGCTTCGGTCCCTACAAGAACCCTCGGACCCCAGAAAGATAGTAAAAGTCAGGAAACGGGTCCCCAGGAGGTCAGAAATACAAACCCACACACACACACACACACACACACACACACACACACACACACACACACACACACACAGGGAGGAGCTCCACACAGAAGGCCTCCAGCAGGGTGTTTATCTGACTTGTAATGATCTGGACTTTTTCTCCCCAGCTGGAGGATGATCATTTCATTTTTTAATTTTGTAATTCAATTCAGTTTTAACAGAAACTTACAGACAAGTTATGATTGTTTAAAAAGTCAAACTAAACAACAGTTTTTAACATCAGACCTTAAAGTCATGAAGGAAACATAAAGAAACTGACACACACGTTGAAATGCAGATGTTAGACTGAAGTCAAAGAAATGGAGTAAAAATAAACACATACCTCCAACAGACGTCTCCATGTGTTGACTCTTATTGATTCATATGGTTATCTTGCTTCTGCATGGTCAAATATTAAGTTTTTCTCATGAATGTAAGTTTTTATTTTATACTACAAATCATTGTGTGTGTGAGAGTGATTCCTGGAGTGTACAAGTCCTGGATGGAGGGCAGAGGGCACCAGTTATTCTTTCTCCAAGCTGCATCAAACCCAACCATGAAGAAGAAGCAGATTTAGTTACTGCTGTGTAGACCAGACTTCTTCCTCTGTTGTTGTAGAAAGTTAAACTTCTGTTGAGTCTTGTATTTAGAAACATCTCTACACGTGACATATGGGGCAGCTGGGTATGTTGACGAGGTGCTTTGCCCCTAAAATCAGCTGCAAAGAGAATCTCTCCAAAATAGGAATTTATAGTTCTTTGTCTCATTTGAGAAATTCTTGTCAACTTTTTTAACAGGGTTGGTAGATGGTGTGTACTTGTATAGTGCTTTTTAATTTAGAGGACTCACAAAGCCGATTACACGATGGCTCAGTGGGTAGCACAGCTGCCCTGCAGAGAGAAGGTCTTAGGTTTGAAACCAGACTGGAACCTTTAGTTTGTCATTCATCCATTCATGCACACACACATATACACTGACAGAGGTGAGGCTGCCAGACACAGATGCCATCAGGCCCTCTGACCATCATCAAACAGGTAAAGGCAGGTGAAGTGTCTTGCAAGGACACAAGGGTAAACATCTTTTTGGTAAATGGTAAATGGCGTGCACTTGTATAGCACTTTAATTAGGTCCTACGACCCCCAAAGCGCTTCACACTACAGTTTTTTTGTCATTCACCCATTCACACAGGAGAGGGTAGGGGCTAACACTCACACAACCCGACACGCAGATCGGGGGGCAACATGGGGTTCAGTGTCTTGCCCAAGGACACTCCGACATGTGGCGGTGGAAGCCAGGATCGATCCACCAACCTTCAAGTTGGAGGACAACCTCTCTAACCAGTCGCCAACCAACCGCTCTAACCAGTCGCCAACCAACCGCTCTAACCAGTCGCCCCATTTTTCAGACAGAGTAACCAAAACCAACCTGCTCTACATCCTGAGCTACTGCTGTCCTGCTGTTTGTTTGTTTGGTTGGTTGGTTTTTTCTCCTTCAAGTATTTTGTCTATTTTTAAAGAGGCCATTTCACACAAATTTCAGGACTTTGTGGTTATTTCTAAAATATTAACCAGTAATATGAAACATTTTATCTCTAAAAAACGTCAGGAAACACTTATTAACAGACCTTTCAATCTATCTGTGTGAAGATTTGGCTGGCTTCGGCCGGCTTCGGGCTGCAACTAATTAATATTTATTATGCGAATTTGCTGGACTCTGATTGGCTAACAAACTAGCCTATGAGAGCAAGGTATACTGTTTCCTGCCCTGCTGTGCATGGCAACACTAGACGTTCTCTCTTCCTGTTTGCTACGTCTTATGCTACAGCTTTTAGCCAGCAGCATGCTAGGCATGGTTTCAACTGCGGGAGCTGCCGAATACTAACAAACAAAGAAGTTGTGACGAAACAGATACAGGCCGTTCGGACTCAGGAGAACTCGGGTTTTATCGCCACCTGCGTAGTTTGAGAGATTAAAACTGAAAGAGAAGTTTTTGACCTGTTTTCACATCCACTATGAAGGTAAGAATACCTGTGGAGCTAAAATATTCAACAGAAACCTCAGAAAAAACGTTTTTAATGGAATGGCCTTTTTAACATGGTGCAATAACTCAAAACAAACCCAAAGAGACAAAATTAGGACAGAGAAAAAAATTAATAGAGAACATAAAATTAAGATTTATTAATTTTACTAGGTCTGTAAAACCACCAAACTGATGACCATAATTCAACAAAAATCTAAATTCAATACAACTATATAAAACCCATTGTTGCTTAAAGGTGGTTTAAAAATTAAAAACTAAAATTTAATCATCCAAATTTTAAAATCAAAATAGTTTCCTTGAATGAGAAATGCTGTTTGAACAGAATGAAATATGCTGCAGGAGATGAATGTCCTCTGAGGACGATACAGAGTCTCAGGAGGTTGTAAAACCTCATGTGACAAGAGAAATCTATAGAAGCAACTCCTTCTATCATGAGACCTGCTTTGTACATTAACTAGAAGCAGAGAATAGAACAAGAATAAAGTTACTATATGTTGATTAAAGGGAAACTCTGCCAATTAGGAGACTGAGCTTAAATATTGTGATCTTTTTAAAAGAAGTGTTGCCATGTGTTGTTGGTTTGACTTTGAACCAAAGCCATAAACAGCCCTCAGTGCTGGTTGAGGTAAAATACTCTAATCACAAAGCAAAACTTTCTGTTAAAGATTCTTAAAATCTAACAAACTAACAGCGACATCTGATCTACTATGTTATAGTGAAGATTAACAAGGTCAAAGGTCAATAATAGAACAATTGGGTTAAATGTTCTCTCAATGTAAGTCGCTTTGGATAAAAGCGTCTGCTAAATGACAGTAGTAGTAGTAGTAGTAGTAAATGTATTTTTTCCTAAAAAGAAGCTCATATGTCTATGTTCACACCTATTTCCAGTTCAGACGGCAGTTTTGACTCGGCTTGGTTTTGTTTTTAAATCTTGTGCCAGATTTAATCAGTACCATTCAGACGTTTTGCATCTGTGCTCTCAGCGTCTGATTCATAGTTAATAACACATTGAGTTTGCACCATGCAAAATAAAAAAGAGCTCGCACTGCAGCTCCCATTAATACTGAACCAAAACATTCAAAGAATCTGCAGCTCTGCAGTAACGCAAACACTTTCAGTAATTCATGCAAAGACAGTAATTAAGTCTCATTCAAGAAACTTCAGGAAATTACAATAAAATAGTAGATCTGGATAAAATAGTGATTAAAATCTCACAGTTATCCTCACGGACCAGCTGAGTGTCATCTGCAGCAGATCCAGACTCGCTTGTTAAAACGTGGGAGCTAAAAGAAGAGGTTCTTCAGAGATCCTTCATTCCGAACCAGCATTAGTGCCATGTTTGAGTGTGTACTAGCTAACATGGAGTGGTGGGCCGCTGGCTGGTTAGTTTTCCATCAGCAGATATGCCTGTCATCATACAGGTCCGAGTGTTTGCCCCAGGCCAAGATATGAACTAATAGCAACCTCTGATAGTGCTGCAGTGCACCACAAAATGAGTGTGTATGTGTGCACAAGAGTGTGTAGTAGAGCAGCTAAGTATGTGTACGTGGGTGGAAAAGATGGCCTCATACGTGTGTGTGTGTGTTTAATAGTCTGCTTAGTGTTTCATGGTGGCAAATCGTGCGTTCTGTTTCATCTCACACACCGCTGGACAGCAGAGTCTGCACAATCCTGATAACACACACAAGCAGCAGCTTTTTCACACACTCTGCCAGACAGTTGCATCCACACACACACACACACCCTCTGCCCTGACTTTACAGCACAGTGAATGCAGCAGCCTGTTGAGTATCAGCCAGTACGTGTACTTACAGCTGTGGATGTGCAACTCCTGCTGGTAAAGTTCAGTTTTATTCATAAAAGCTTGAACATTTGAGAAAACTAAAACTCAGTGTCCCTGTTTCAGTTTAATGTACCGCGGTTATCTTTTCCAGTTATGATTCTACACACTGAATTTATGAGATGAATGCATTAAAATGAATTAGAGAGACACTTTTATTGCAAACTGGAAAACATTTCTTCTTTCATTTGAAAGACTTCAGTTTGGAGAAAGGTTGAAACTTAAAGGCTGTGATGCTGAAAAGTGAGTTATTAGATGTTTCAATGCTCAATATTAGAAGGTAAAATTGTAATACTGTCAATATTTCCTTACTGTGATTGTTTTATCATTGTAGGTTCAGTGAGGAAGAGGAGGAGATTCTCTAGGGAGGCATCAGACGTCACACCAAAACACTTGGACAGGAGATCCACAGAGTAAATAATTACCTGTTTTAACAAAACTCACAATATAATTTGCAAATATTTTCTCTAGAAGATATTTGGCTGTGGAACATCACCATTAAAACAACACCTGTCTACCATCAGGTAGGGACCACAGCACAGAATCAGCACTAAAACATTTCCAGCTTCAGAAACTCCACCTGTTGGTTGGGAGCAGAGCTTCACCTGCTCAAGAAACAAAGAGCTCAAAAACAAGACAAATATGGGAGGAGGAAAAAAGGAAAAGGAGGGGATGAAAAGAAAGAGTAAAAAGAATCTCAGCTGAAAGTTTTAGGTTTATAACTTACTGTTGGGACAAAGACATTAAAGGGTCATTAAACCTTGTAGAACTACCTGGATGAGAATCTACAACTACTACAGAGTAAAACATTAGTGAAATATTCAGAAGAAGCTCCTTTGGCTGTGATGCATGATTCCAGATTCCTCAGATTTCAAACTGCAACAATAAAACTTTCAGAATTTCACATATTTATTTACTGTTCGTGTTTAAGTACAACATGGAGTTTGTTTTTAGCTTAAAGTCAAAACCACAAACAAAACAATACTGCTGTAAATCTGTTTGCTCACCTGTTCAAAAATATGTTACAAAGACAATCTTTTTACTTTCAAAATAAAAACAGAAGATACATTTTCCACCACAAAGTCCTCAGGATCGATGTATTTACATGTGGCATGTGACACATGGAAGTGGGCGTGGCTCTGTTGAAATGAACAGAGGATGACGTCTGTTAGCATCACTATCTAATACGCGTGGTCTCTTCAGGTGATGAAGCTGCATTAGTGTGTTTCTAGTACAGTAAGTGCTGCTGCATGAATGTATGAAGACTTAAACCAACCAAACAACCTAAACTTTGTTGCCCTGAGCAACACATCACTGTCTTGTTGTTGATGTGTGCATGATTTATCTAAATTGTACACAAACTGTAATGTTAAATAAAGTTATGAGACATGTTGTAATATTTAGGCAGAGCGTAACATACCTGACCCTTTCCTTATCCCACTGCATTTGTGAGTAAATGTTGCTTCTACCTGCATGAAACAAACAAAAAAAAAAGATAGAAAGGAGAAACTGATGAGATGGGGAGGAGAAACAGATAAGAGGGGTAGAGTTGGGAGAACTGATAGGAGATGGAGGTGGAGGAGTGTAGGGGCATCCATCAGTGAGCAGCAGAAAATTGAGGCAAGAGAAGATGAGAGAGGGATAGATAGGTGAGCCGGGGAAAAGTGAGCAATCACATCTTTCCAGCACAGAGGTTATGAAGCCATTGAACTCACACGAAGCGGTAATAGAAGGCACGAACTATATGTGGGCTGCGTATTTAAAATGGAGAGTTAATACTGCTGGCTCTTAATGGTAATTTTGGCCTGTCACTCTTCTAAAGGCCATCTCTGCAGGCCATCATCCAGCCGTACACAGACATCGGCTCACTGAAAATGTCACCATTATCACAGTAGGCTGCGCTCGTGTGTTTCAGTGTGTGTGTGTCCTTTTGTCTATCTTTGGGTCTTTAACATTCACTCTCTGTCCTCGTCTCTGGGTATTGACCGGACAGGCTGTAAATATTTACATGAACCGATCTTCATTTCTGTCTCACGCTGACGGGGATCAGTTACATTTACTTATTTTTTTCTGCTGCTGGTTCATTTTTCAGCCATTATGTCACACACAACTGCAGCTTGTGTTTTTCTGAAGTGGATTGTTGTTTCTGGTGTTTGGAAGCTTTTTTTTTTTTGCAATAAGAGGGTTTGTCAAATTATTTAAGGACTTGACTGTTATGGTGTCATGTCTTCATAAAATAAAATAAAACCCCTGCAACATAAAGACAGCATCTTACTGAAACGTACCTGTATATCTGTTTTATTTAGTTCTATCACATAGTTATTGTTTATGTTTGTGCTCATAATGTCATGTGGAACTCAGGAAGTTCAATCAATGGAAAATAATGCTGAACTGTTCAAAGATCAGTCTTTTCTGTCACATGGTTGGAACTTTTTTAATATATGAAAGTATTTTTATTCTGAGTTTTGAGTTTATTTCGGGGTTTTTTTCACAGATTCTTTTGCGTCGTTTTTCCTGTGATTTTATTTTGGAGGGTTTCAGTTTATCTTGTATCATCGAAGTTCTAGTTCAGGTTTTAGGTTTGTTTGGACTTTTCATGCTTTAACTTTTAGTTTCACATTGTTATTTTATATTACGTAGTTATATTTATTTATTTCAGATTCCAGTTCCCTGTGTGTTTGCTGAAGTTTTTGTTTTTGTTGTTTTAATCCTCTTTAGTTTGATCTAGTACCTTCTCTCTTTTAGCCCCTTGTATAATTTAGTTTCAGTTAGTTTCTAGTTTTTAGATATCCTGTACTCCTCGGTTTACACGCTGGCTAAATGTCTGCTGTCCTCATCTCAGTAACCCCTCAACATAAGTTCTTCTCTTTTTCAGCAGTTATTGTCAGATCCTCCTGTTTATCATCCCCTCATGTTCCTCGTGCTTCTGTTTGTTAATCTGTTTGTTTTTGCAAGTGATTTGTTTTTACTTTATCATTGCACCCTTGAGTCCTGCCTGCAGCTGAGTCCTTGACAGAAAGTGTTGGATCAGATTTAGATACACTTGGAAAATAAGATTGTGTTTATAAAAAATCTGTTGTTGTAAAAGTTGAAGGTTTGCTCATGATTCTAAGCCAACTATAGACTCTGAAGGCCTCCAGCCGACTGAAAAGGGAGTGGACTCTATTCACCATCCCCATTGAGTGAGTGTGTGTGTGTGTGTGTGGGTGTGTGTGTGTGTGTGTGGGTTTGTATTTCTGACCTCCTGGGGACCCGTTTCCTGACTTTTACTATCTTTCTGGGGTCCGAGGGTTCTTGTGGGGACCGAAGCCTGGTCCCCATGAGGGGGACTCCCCTTTTTAGGGTTAGGGGTTAGGTTTATAGGTATGGTGTGAATAGAGTTTTAGTTAGTCTTAGGGTTAGTTATAGATCAGTAATGGTTAAGGTTAGGAAAAGGGTTTGGGTTAGGTATAAATCTAGTTACTAAAATCAATGGAAGTCAATGGACGGTCCCCATAAGGATACCAAAACAAACGTGTGTGTGTGTGTGTGTGTGTGTGTGTGTGTGTGTGTGTGTGTGTGTGTGTGTGTGTGTGTGTGTGTGTGTGTGTT
>SSNP01000013.1:306129-361498 GCA_006937955.1 Pachypanchax playfairii | reverse complement strand
GGGGGGGGGGGGGGGGGGGGGGCTTGTGGCTAACGCTGAACAGAGAGCTGAGTATCGTATTGTCCTTTGGGAGATCAATGACTTCCCCTCTTTTGAGCCCACAGATTATCCATGTGCCTGAAAAGTCTCTGTCCCTCTGCCTAAGCGTCTCTGTCCTTCATTCTGTTAGCATTTGTCCTCTTCTGTGCAGCTCTAATTTATAAAGATCCTTTGCTGGATTTATCAGATGGTCGTACATGTAAAAGGTAACAAAGTTGATTCAAGGTTCTTCAGGTCTAAATTTGGAAGAATTAAACACATGTCCTATTAAGAATTAAATAAACGTTAGAAAATCTAGTCATTTATCACCAAGTGAGGTTCACTAGTGTTGTGTAGAGCAACAGGTCAGTAAAAAACCAAACAATAAGATGAAAGAGACAAGCTTCAGGTGTGACAGTCAGGGTAGTTAAACAGCCACGCCCACAGACAGAGCAGCAGCAGCACTGATCCTACAGAGAGAGAAGAGACTCCCCTAAACCCCAGCAGGTTTCTGTGGATATAAACAATTAATATCTTATTTGTTGTAGATAAAGAACATTTTAAAAGTTCTGTTGGGGTTCATGAGCTAACAGCAGGTCTGAGCAGGTCCAGGATCTTGTTTAAAGCATCTGGTACCCTAGGTGCTGACAGTAAGGTACCAGATCAGCAGCACCTGTGATGAGGACCCTGTTACGGAGGTCAGTTAGAGTCTCCTTCAAACACATGTTTGACTTATTTCCATGAGACCTGTCCCATAAGGCAGCTTAAAGCTGGTGCTCTGCAGAACCAAGGTACACAGTACCGTAACACCATCTGCTGATTAGGCACCAAATTAGTCAACATGCTCACTGGAACCTGAACATGTAAAGGAAGGTTATGTTACAGATGCCGCTTTTCCACCGACAGAACACGGTGCGGCTCGGTTCACTTTAGCCCCCTGCGGACCCTTTTCCACCACCTTTCTCGGGTCTTAACCGCGTCATTCCGCGCCAACCCGGCCTCTTTTTTCAGACCACCTCCTCGGTGGTCCGAAGCAGCCCAAAGCAGGCCCACACGCCCACCTGGCTACTGATTGGTCCAGTAAGCTGCTATCAGTGACACGACTACTACGTAGTGGTAGCCCCTGATTGGCCCGGCTGTGTGTGGTGTTCACGTGGTGTGATTCAGAAGCGCTCCCGCAAAAGGCTTTAAAAAAACTCCCAGCAACCATACAAATATTTTATTTTAAAATACAACTGACTTTGGACAATGGCGACTTCCTCCAAAAGAACAAAAAATCAAACCAAAATGAACCACAGACAGAGTGCAAAGTACAAAAACACACGTATATCCGTCATTGTTGTTGTTGTTTCACGCGCTGTGACGTCGCGGACAAAGACTTTTGCACACCACTTTTCATAGCCAGGTGGGCACGCCCATATCCCCACTTACGTCCGCTTTATGTTTCCACCACTTCAAGCGAGTTGATCCGCGCTATACTGTACCGCTCTCAAGCACGCCGTGCTGATTTGTCGGTGGATATACTGAGTCCAGTTGGTGCCTACAGCAGTTGGGTTAAAGTTGGAGATGCTTTTGGTGGAGGAAGTATGATGGTGTGGGGGTGTACCCTTCTGAACAGGTAGATTCAGATTGGGCCTATTATTTATTCCACACAGACCATCAGTCACATTGATTGACTTGCAGTAAATGCTGGATGAAGAATGAGATGCGTCCCACACTGAGACAACAGCAGAATAAGTTGTTTTTGATGGTCACAGCCTTCACTGTGCTGCTCAACACACAAATTAATTTTCCTCATGAATGTGGCACCAATTAAAAATGAAATCAACAGGCTTCCCAAAAGTAAACAATTTATTACAAATAAATAATTGGTTAAACAGTAATTTTCTTACCTTTAGATAATATGTTTATCATCTTTGATCTGACAGAACTGTTAATGAATTACAAGTTTGGAATCAGTCTGAGGTCCAGCAGGTTAGTTTTGTTTTGGTGTATAAAAGCCTGTCAGCTCACTACACAAGTTCACTGGATGAAAAGCTCCTGTTTATAATTCAACCCTCTTACATACATTTATCTGCTGCAACAGTGTTCACGAACCCATAATTCTGACTTTAGCCTCCAAAAGAAAAAAGAAGAAAATTCACTTGCTGTTGAACATTTTCTTAAAACTATGATGAGCAATTGTTTACCAGTTTCAAATATTTATATCTTCAGTAGGAATAAACAGGCTTTAAAGAGCCACAGAGCTGCAAGACGAAAAATACTGAGAGGCAAATACATTCTGAGATTTTCTAGGATTTTAAGGCAGCATAAATGAAAAATATTGCCTGCATTTTCCTTGAAGGTGCCACTTGTTTAGAAGATAGAGGCTTCAGCTTGGGCTGAAATATGCAAATGATTCGATTAATGAAAAATAAATGTGTAAAAGGACTCAAAGTAAGCTGAGAAGGGGTGAAGGCTAAAAGGATGAGACAAAGAATAATCTAGAAAAATACAAGAATTAGGAGAAGGAGCCCTCTCCTTAATCATATATATAGCTGATGTTGCTCTCAGCAAGAAAGTTCCCAGAAAAACAACACCAGTGCACCTTCACAGTAAAGGAATGGGCAGAAATGTGCATAGACAGACAGTAATATTAGCCTGCTCTCCACACAAACACGCAGGTGGGATTTAGAAGTGTAGCGTGCCAATTTGTTGTGCCCCTGGTCCCCTCTCAGGGGGCCAACAGACAGGCATCCAGCCATGCCAAGATTGGCACTCATCCCACAAACACACACACACCTTAACCCGTACTGCACTGTGGCTGCAGGCGCTGCAGTATCAGGATTGTGTTTGTGTTTTCATGTTAGTGTGTGAGCTTCCACTTTTCTCCATTTTCATAGATCACAAGAGACAAATGCTGAGGGGAACATGCAGAAAAACCAAAATACTGTAGTTTTTTTACAAATGGAGGATGGAATGCTGCTTACTGTGGTTTACACATCCATCTCAACAAAAGTATAACGGAAAGAAATTAAAAGTTGTTGTTTTTTATTCTCCATCGAGAAAAACCTGCAAGAAAATGATCACTTTGGGTAAAACATGTGTCTTTATTCTAAGATGTTCTGTCAAAATATTTCAAAATGGCTCATCATGAGACGGTAATCAGCTGATCCACAACAGAAGTTTGGAATACATAATATTTACATACTTGTATGACACATGCTCTGGCTTCATCCCACTTCTGTGACGTGTTTAAAGGAACATTTAAAGGGAAGTTTTCTTCAATGTTGCAACTCGTACACAAGTTAAATTTGGGAATAGAACAATTGTTCCATGAGACCTGCTGCCTGAGTTGTTTGTAGACTTTCCAATGGGTTGAAATAAAGTGTATAAAATATATAAAAAAACATTCATTATGTTCATATAGATGAGAATATTTGCTAAAGAGATGGATGTGTAGATGCTTCCACTCCTTTGAACAACCTCAGTTTGGATAATACTAAGAGTTTACAGCTAGTAAAACCATTAGTAGGTTACTGTCACCTTAAAACAATCACATCTAAATAGTAGTTCATGCAAAAGCTATTTTATAAACCTTTATATTGCCTTCAAATTTCAATTACACATTTATTCATGTGGAGTTCTGTTGTTATTTTTGAGCAACAGTAACTATAATATTTCTACTTTACTTTGTCAACGTCAAGCAACGTTCACAACGCTTCAAGTTTGAAGCTTGAAAATTGAAGCTTGTAACGCTTGACCTTTAAAAAGAGCGCGTAGGCGGGGCTTCCTTTGTTATCGGATGTTTTGAGCTATGGCGGATCATATAGAGGGAGTGGCTTGGCTTTATTTACTCCGTTTGTGGATACACTCCATTCTTCAGATGCATTCTGAGTTTGAGGAGTTAAACCATTTGCTCCAGGAGCTACATATGGATGAGGTTCACTTCCAGCGCTACTTCCATCTGTCCCGAAGACTTCCTGCTTCATTCAGGTTATGTGCAGTGACGTCACTACGATGAGACGCTCTGATTGGTTGACATGCCGCTTCAAGAGCGTCAAAAGTTCAATTAGCTTCTGCGTTGCTCGCGTTTCAAGCTTCAACGCCTGAAACGTTTGAAAAGCTTTGAAAGTTGACGCTGCTAACGCTCACAAAGTGACGCAGAGACTCTGATGGACTCCGCCATAAACTTTACATGTAAACTTGACACTTCTGACGTTGAGGGTTGGGTGTGGTGTGAACGCACCATTACTCATGACAATTCTTTCAGAAAAATCAAGTAATATAAAACTAACATCAGGCTAAAGATTTATTTAGAAGCGTTGTGTTTTTGTTCAGACTGGAGTTGTTTTGGGACAGCAGTAACCCACGTTGGTTCTAACCCTAACACTAAGTTTTCCTGAGGCACTCTCTAGTGCCTGAACGCCTCTTAATGGTGACGTAGATCCTGAGTATTATAGTTTATTCTCAGAATGACTTTGTTACAACATGAATCTTTTCATCTTGACTTAATACAATTATTCACTTTATTTCACTGTATTATTGTAACTCTGTTTCAGCCTGATATTTTCTACTTCAGGAACACGTCAGCCAAACAGAATATAGTTTGCTGACCCAACAAGATTTTCTTTCTCTGCTCTTATTCAATTTCTTGACTAAGACATGAGTCTATCCTTCTGTTCTTTCTCCCTGTGCTCTATGCTGTTAATGTCATTGTCAATGTTTCTTTTACCAATTATGTAGCAGCTATTGTTTAATTGGACTGCATATTGTTTCAGTATTCAGCACCACTGTATGGGATAGTGCGTATGTGGACAATTTAGTATCTGTTGTGATAAGTATCTGTCCAGTGGAGGTTGAAGAGGATATCAGATTGAAAGATAAAACAGGAAGAAAGAAAGGCCTGACTTGTGTGTTTCTGTCTTTTCAAGGACCCGGTCTGGTTCTAATCAAGGAGATGCAGGACAGCCGCACTCAATTATTCACTCATTAGTCAGCAAACAGGAGAGTCCAATGAAAGCTGTGCGTCTTTGTCTCTTCATCCGTCTGTCATTGTGTAGACATTCATTGTGTTTGTTCTTATATATTCTGTCATTTCAAGTTGGACATGATTATTTAATGAAGAACCACGTTAAAACAAGGTCTGGATAAGAAACTGCTCTGTTTTGTACAAAGAAGTGGAAAACAGCCAGAACTCAACTTCTGTTTGTCTGTTTGCTGTTTTTCATTGGTTTTCATTTGACACCATCACAGCAGTCCAGGGGAATATCTCTAGACAGTATTGCCCTTAGCAACGATTGGACTGGCAACTCAGACAAAATCAATGTCTGTAACACAATGAGTTGTAAAGATGTCATAAAAAATACTGTCGGGCATAATAGTTGGCTAAATTGCCCATCTACTTTTGGCTCCAAATGCTGCATGGGTGCCACAGCTATGACTTATTGCCTGTGGACATGGTTCCTGTTTAGCTTGAACCTAATTAGTAGTCAAAACTCTTTTTTTTTTTAATTGATAATTGAATAATGTTCCTGTTAATTATTTAAACATATTTTTGTGATCCTTCTCTGATATTTTCTATATAAAGCCCTCTGGGTCCTTATCGGCCATTGTTGGGTCCTTCTCCTCGGTGTGTGTCCAAACATTCGCTCTGACAATAAAAAGAAAGTAAAATTAACATCATATATAGTGTTCCTGTCCTGGGAGAATTTATTTGATAGGTAAATGTATTTATGGAAAAATATAGAAACAAAAAATATGTATTTATTGAAGTCAAGACTGTAGAACGGCACATGTGCAGAACGAATCGGTGGCACATCTCAACAGGTAGCATATTTCAACAGAACACCAGCAATGACTGTTTCTACTGTTTTTTACTGTGATTTTATTTTGTAGGGGTTTTGTGTTTCCTGATCACCTCTGTGTCATGCTGTGCTCTTTATTTTTTGTCTGGGATTTTTGTTTTGTTTTCTGGAATTCTTTTGTTTTGGTTTTGGTTTAGAGCTAATTGTCGTTACTGTGTTTGTTCAGGTGTGTTTAGTTCTGTCTGGAACATTTAGGCCTACTCTTGTCTTCTATAACTTCTCCAGGGTGGTTTATCTGTTTCACATTCATCCTGATTAGTCTCTCCTCAACTGGCCTCATTTTGGCCTAATCACCTTCCCTTCTTAATAAAATCCTCACAGATAGTTTGTCAGAGTCTTGTCGTCTTGTTTTTCAGATCTGTAAATTCCTTGTTTTTGCTGCCTCATCAGTTTTTTTTTTTTTTTTTTTTTCTTATCAAAGATTTATATAGATGACCTGATGACATTAAGCAGAGAGCCAAGAAGAGAGCAGACTGCTCCTCTCTGTAAATCACCATGTAATATGAAAATTACATCAGTGTTAAAGTTTATAAAAAAATGTTTGCATGAACTGTTGTGTTGTTTTGAGATTAAAACTGATTTATTCCACTTTGGAAGTGACTCTCCATGATCAATCCAGTTAAAAGTCATCTTTATTTCTCTAAACTGAGGTTGTTAAAAAGTGACCTACAACATGAAACATATTAATATGTTATAACCTTTCCACAGAGACACGTTTCAAAAGATCTGAACAACCTTTTTAATAGTTTTGTGTTTGTTTTTTCAGTTTTTTTCAAGGTATGTTTTTATATGTTTGTAATTTTGTTTATCATTTTATTAACTAGAAGCTCGGTGTGTTGCTCTTGTGGTCACAACAATCTTTTAAAGGAGTTTGTTAATCTCAAAAAGATGTTCCCAGGTAAATCATTTAAATACATAAATAAAGAAAAACTATATCCATGAGTCATATCAACAGTTCTGAGCAGTTGTGTTTGTTGACTTGAGTTTGTGTTGGAAAAAAATCATCATGAAAACTGTGTTTGTAGGACGAAAATTATGTAAAAAGTAAATCTTTTCTTTTTTTCAGAAATCTAAAACTAAACAATTTGTGTTTTTAAATGGTGTATAACATGTGTAAGACTTCAGTCTTTAACTTCTGTCCAAAAGACACGCTGCATTTTGTCCAGGCTGTTGAAATTTTTATCTAAATTGTAAGAGACTGAAACTTTTTTGGCCTGCAACTGAAACATGACAGATCAAATGTTACTGAAGTCATTAGTGTAAATTTTCAGACACAAATTTTCACTAATACTGCACTTTTACCTTTGTGCAAAATAACATTGTTTATCTGAGTAACTCTGCCGTGTCCCTTGACAGTGTGGGCGTGAATAAAATCTAAATGATATGCTCTTGAATGCTACATTTTTAAGATAATCTACTAATATATGAAAATATGTATTCATTAGAAATAAGAGAAAGTTCCTATGCAAATATTTCAGTGTGATAATTAATATCTAATCTGCAAATATTTACTTATTCACATGACACATAGCCTAATTTCTGTGGGGGGATTTTCCCAAATTGAGCTCAAAATTTGTGTGTAACCGAAAATGTATTAAATTCCGGAAGATTTTCATGCAGTTATTCAAAACTAAATCTACTTAATTTCTATATTCTGTGATAAATATCTGTAAGCTCATGCAGACATGTTTCCTGCTCTTAGCTGTGATTTGTATGTTTGTGTGTCAATGTGTGTCAGTGTGTGTACTGTATGTGTTTAGAGGCAATGCGGAGGTCATGTCTAGCCCCACGGCAGTTCATTAAAATGCATGTGTTTTGAAGGAAGGATGTGTGTATGAGTGTCTGCATTTGTGTGTTAGTTCAGTGTTCAGATAACAGTTTACATAATTGATGAATATGATAATGACACAAGCTGGCACTGTACGTGTGGGCATTTGTGTAAAAGCTCAGATGTAGGTCTGTGTGTGTGTGTGTGTGTGTGTGTGTGTGGGTTTGTATTTCTGACCTCCTGAGGACCCGTTTCCTGACTTTTACTATCTTTCTGGGGTCCGAGGGTTCTTGTGGGGACCGAAGCCTGGTCCCCATGAGGGGGACTCCCCTTTTTAGGGTTAGGGGTTAGGTTTATAGGTATGGTGTGAATAGAGTTTTAGTTAGTCTTAGGGTTAGTTATAGATCAGTAATGGTTAAGGTTAGGAAAAGGGTTTGGGTTAGGTATAAATCTAGTTACTAAAATCAATGGAAGTCAATGGACGGTCCCCATAAGGATAGCAACAAAAACGTGTGTGTGTGTGTGTGTGTGTGTGTGTGTGTGTGTGTGTGTGTGTGTGTGTGTGTGTGTGTGTGTGTGTGTGTGTGTGTGTGTGTGTGTGTGTGTGTGTGTGTGTGGGTTTGTATTTCTGACCTCCTGAGGACCCGTTTCCTGACTTTTACTATCTTTCTGGGGTCCGAGGGTTCTTGTGGGGACCGAAGCCTGGTCCCCATGAGGGGGACTCCCCTTTTTAGGGTTAGGGGTTAGGTTTATAGGTATGGTGTGAATAGAGTTTTAGTTAGTCTTAGGGTTAGTTATAGATCAGTAATGGTTAAGGTTAGGAAAAGGGTTTGGGTTAGGTATAAATCTAGTTACTAAAATCAATGGAAGTCAATGGACGGTCCCCATAAGGATAGCAAAACAAACGTGTGTGTGTGTGTGTGTGTGTGTGTGTGTGTGTGTGTGTGTGTGTGTGTGTGTGTGTGTGTGTGTGTGTGTGTGTGTGTGTGTGTGTGTGTGTGGGTTTGTATTTCTGACCTCCTGAGGACCCGTTTCCTGACTTTTACTATCTTTCTGGGGTCCGAGGGTTCTTGTGGGGACCGAAGCCTGGTCCCCATGAGGGGGACTCCCCTTTTTAGGGTTAGGGGTTAGGTTTATAGGTATGGTGTGAATAGAGTTTTAGTTAGTCTTAGGGTTAGTTATAGATCAGTAATGGTTAAGGTTAGGAAAAGGGTTTGGGTTAGGTATAAATCTAGTTACTAAAATCAATGGAAGTCAATGGACGGTCCCCATAAGGATAGCAAAAGAGAGGTGTGTGTGTGTGTGTGTGTGTGTGTGTGTGTGTGTGTGTGTGTGTGTGTGTGTGTGTGTGTGTGTGTGTGTGTGTGTGTCAGCAGGATATTGGAGGCTGAGGCTGATGAAATCCCAATCGCATCATGCACCCATCATCTTGGCACTGACAGTTTGACCATTGACAACACTTTGTTCAGTTGGCAGAGAGGCAGGCAGACAGACAGGCAGGTAGACAGACATGCTGACAGCATATGGTGCAGGACAGGAGACCTGCGGACCCATGTGGTAGTTAGAAAATTCCTTATTCCCCCTCTAACTCTGTGTCTTCCCCTCGGCATATGTTGTGTGTGGTTGGCTGTGCGCCACATGCCAATCCGATGCCCTTGGCGCAGCTGGGTCTCGATGCCACCTGTGCCATTCGCTCCCACGGCAGCCCCCCCACCCCCCCGATCCCCATACACACACCACAAACACTAGCTCTCAGACTGCACCTGTGTCTGCTGTGGAAAGGGAAACGTAAACATCCTGTTCAGTGGCTTTTTTTTTACACAAACTTACCTTAAAAAATCTTAGATAAGCAAATATTGGGTGAGATTTTTCCATTTAAATGTGCCCTGGATTCATAAAATGTGGGAACATAATAAAAATAAAGACTATTGAAAATTGATTTAAAAGAACATATAAGCATCTTTCAGTATATTTGCCTTTAAAAACTAAATGATTCTTATCAATAAATAAAGGCCCTGAACAATTTGGAATCATCAATCACAAGTTAAAAAAATAATAGTAATACTGAAAACAACCTTTTTAACTTTCAATGGTCTTTTCTGATGGGGACCTAATGAACAATATTATGTCATGAGCAATAATAATAATAATTAATTATTATTAGTAGTAGTTGTTGTTATTGTTATTATTATTACTATTATCATTATTATTATTAGTTTCTTTTTGCAGATAGGTCCTCAGACGTGAGAGAAATAAGAGATTATTCTGTCCTAACTGACGACCTGATGACGTTTAGTAGAGAGCAGGCGGCTCCTCTCTCTAAATAATCATGAAATGTGAAAATTACATTGGTGAAATTTTTATTTTAAAATATTTGCATGAACTGTTGTGTTGTTTTGAGATTAAAATTGATTTATTCCACTTTGGAAGTGACTCTCCATGATCAATCCAGTTAAAAGTCATCTTTATTTCTCTAAACTGAGGTTGTTAAAAAGTGACCTACAACATGAAACATATTAATTGGTTCTAACCTTTCCACAGAGACGCATTTCAAAAGATCTGAACTACCTTTTTAATAGTTATTCCTCAATTTGTAACAATTAATTTATACCAGAATTATCAATATTAGGACATGTTATCTAAAAAAATTAATTAGTTCTAAACCTAATTAATTTGAACACTAACTTGTTATGTATATAATTTATTTATATGAAAATAACAAACATATTTTGGTTTTATAGCTTCCAAAATAAAAAGAGCATGTGTTCGTACCAAATCATTTCTTTGTTTTCATTTTAGAAGCTTATTGTCCTTCAGCTATGAAGCACCTGATCCAGACGTGTACTACTGAATGTTGCACACAGAAACTCATTTTTTATTGTCTTTGTTTTTCTGGGATCATTATATTTGTTGCAGTGTAAAATACCCCCCGAGGACTACAACTCATCAAAGGAAACTGAAGTTTCAGGTTTCTTGGAAAGTTTTTTCATTTATTATTCTGTTAAAACTCTTGAGCAGGTTTATAATATTAGATTATAACCTAAACATGGAAGACAGCTTACATTTTAAATACTGTCTGTATATGTGTGAATTATATTACAGTATAACCTAAACTCTACAGTTCTCTGTTATATATTACATATGAAGGAAATGACTTCCCCCTGTCATTGACAGGTGTAAGAAGTCCTCCAGTCTCACCTTGCCTTGTACTGCTAACAAGATGACCTGCTTGGTGGGATGCTGCTGATGAGTAGAAGTCGTGACCTCACTGACAGCAGCGATGTGATTTTCTTCTATTAGAAGACAAAAAGCAGTTCCTGAGACGTTATGTTGTTACCAAGTTGCTCTGCTCTTGTAGTATGCTCAAGGTTTGGGATGTGTTTGAATATTAAAATATAAATATAATATCTCCAGTCTTCCTTGATAACTGCATCAAAAAGCCCTTGATTTCAAGAACTTACTGTCATTGAGAGCTAGTAAAGCACCAGGACTCATGTGATTGGAGCCCATCTCAACAGGCTGGACTCCAGTGTGTTGTTGAAACTGGCTACCAGCCTGTTGGAGATATTCTCCTTCTGTTCAGATACATTAGGCCAATGAACTCAGCTGAACTCATCACCATGAGATCTTAATTTCTCCCCCGTCTTGACGTCAAACTGGCAGAATGTGTCATACACAGCAGACTGATGCTGCTTCAGGTCCACCCCGCCCCTCCCCCTCTTATTCAGTCCAGCTCTGCTATTACTGAATCTGTGTTTAGAGAAAATGAAGAAACGAGGAGCACATGTAAGTTGTTCTGTTGTTTACTGCCAAAGTCAACAAGCAAATGTTTTTGGTGTTCCAACTTTGGACCAAGCTACGAGGGACCAGTGGATTAAATTCATTTTTAATGATGCTGTTCCTGCAACCCTCCATACTGTTAAACAGCCTCTCTCACTCACCCTTCCAGCACTTAGTCATTACTTCATGTTCTGCTACCAGCTCCTGTCAGCTTCCATACTACAACATACATCCAAACCAACCTAGACTCCATCAGTCACACTCCTAACCAGCTCTGCCGAGCGTCCTCCGTTCGCTCTGAACCAGCCTCCAGCAAGTAACACTACCTCAACTACCGCTAGTCAGCCGCTACTCTGTCCTGCCGAGCCAGCGGCTTCCCAAGCCGGCTCACGCTCATCTGCAGATAGATTGCATCAACCCTGTGGAAGCTCCTCACCCCCCAGACACCATTCCAGCAATCAGAGACTTGCCTGCAATTCAAACGATGAGGCTGTGGTTTTATTACTCTATTGTGTATAAGCATAGTGGGACGGTGGGCGCCATGTTGGAAATACTTCAAGCTTACGGTGTCAACCCCCCTGCTTCCTGCCACCAATCAACGTGCCCCAGATTTGCATTATTATAATGACCATCCACTACAACCCAAATATCGCAAATACAGTATTCTCATGAGACAATATAATGTTTATAAAATAGGATCAGAAAAGGGGCTTTTTTCTATTCATTTTTATGGCCCGGACAACTATTATAGAGCGTGGGTATCCACGGCTCCAATGCCAAAGAAAAATAAAAAGTCTCTGAGCTAAATATGTGTGTGGTGTCACTGTTCCCTCTACTGCACATGCGTGACACATTCAACACGCATTCCATTCAAACAGCAAGTCACATTCAGGTGTCATTTCATTGGAAGTATGAACGACCTTGCAAAAAGATCGGATCTCACAAAAAATCGGAGTCCTGCAGTCTGAACGTAGTCTCTGAGAACCAAGGTCAAATGTAGGTGTATATCCAAGTGAACCATGTTCACATTATAGCTTAAATCACAGGTACAGACATATAGACCCTGTATTTCAGATGTAAGTAGTTAAGATATTTCACTATTACTTGTACACCAAAAAACTTTAAAAACCTTTAAAATGACTGAAATATTGCTTTAGGTTAAGCTGAATAAAACAAGAGTTAAACATGAAATGTACGATTCAGTATCATCATTTCCAAGTTTTTTTAATAACTCAAAGATTCCAACAATTACGACACAGAAATATTATTTTAAAACCAGTGAAAATGATGATTATGGTGGATTGTCTCTCACGTTTTGTGAGCCAGTCCTGATGTGCTGCAAATAATGCCAAAATCAAGTTATCAAAGATTAAAATACACATGAACAGTTTCAAACAAATATATAAATATATTCAGACTGAAATATTCACCTTGTTATGGACTGAATCATGCTGCTGTTCTCTTCTATGTGTGCAGGATATTGCTAATAAAAACAATTTACATGCTTTCTTTCAGCTCCCAATATTTGTAGAAATAAATATGGTGCTTGGAAGTTTGGTTTGGAAAGTAGTCAGTACAAAAGAGATTGAACAAGATTTGAGTGTGTATGTGTTTTAAAGAAAAACAACAAGGCTGCAGGTTGCGTGCAGACTGGGCAGGTAAACAGAAAGAGGAACACAAAGATTCTTATCTACAGGCGCTGCACGGAGTTCCTGCAGGCTACACTTTGGTTCAATCACCGTGTCATTGAACTAACTCTCGTTTGCCCACTTACAGCACTTCATATGGCAGTCGTACCATTTCAGAAAAATAACTAGAATTCAGATGGTCAGCCTCAAGCTTCCACACCCGGGAAGAAACAGAATATTCTTAATATGAACCGGATCTTTATGGAGAAATTTCAGGTCTTAGCTGTTGTTCTAATGTGCAGGGAATGCTCCAAATAAATCAGAGCTAAACCCAAATTCTTGGGTCATCTACCACAGCTGACACACACACATCCCAAAAGCCAAATTGGCTACAGGCGGGACACAACACACCTGACCCAATTCTGCTGTTTCCCAGACTGCGTAATGCCCAAACTAAAGGTTACCACTTTATACACACACACACACACACACACACACACACACACACACACACACACACACACATTTTTGTCATCTCTGATTCAGTCTGAAGCTAACAAACCAGTTTAGCTATGCTGACACAGCCACACCTGACACACACTCAGGTGTTGGAACAGTCACAGTTGGCTGAATGAATCTGTGGAGAGTTTATTGGATCAGCTGTTGGGTGAGAAGACTAAACTGAAGATGGATGTGGGCCAGACTGAATAAGTGGTGAGAGACAAACAAATAAGGAGAGACAAAAAAAACAAATGCTTGTGTGGTTGTTGGTCTTTGTATGAAGAACTACAACAAAATGTTACGTTCAGGTTTAATTCTTAAAGATTGAAAATGTTTATTCTTTCAGCTGAACATGCAACGATAAAAAATACATTTAAAAACTTCAGCAAATTAAATGTATATTTTTATTTTATTTGTTTGATTGATAAGTTTGTATCACTGGACTGTTGGTAACAAATTAGAAACAAGGAGTAATAAGTAGTACACAGAAGCCAATTTTTCTGAGGTTTCTGTTGAATATTTTAGCTCCACAGGTGTTCTTACCTTCATACTGGGTGTGAAAACAGATCAACAACTTCTCTTTCAGTTTTTATCTCTCAAACTACGCAGGTGGCGATAACACCCAAGTTTGAACGGCCTGTATCTGTTTCGTCACAACTCCTTTGTTCGTTAGTATTCATCAGCTCCCGCACTTGAAACCACACCTAGCATGCTGCTGGCTAAAAGCTGTAGCATAAGACGTAGCAAACATGAAGAGACTCAGTGTGCTATTGCCATGCGCAGCGGGGCAGGAAACAGTATACCTTGCTCTCATAGGCTAGTTTGTTAACCAACCTGAGTCCAGCAAATTAAAATAATGAAATGTCTGTTAATTAGTGTTTCCTAACATTTTTTAGATATAAAATGTTTACAGGATAATACTTAAGAAATAACTATAAATTCATGAAATTTGTGTGAAATGGCCTCTTTAATGGTTTCCAGTTTCCTCTTGTAAGTCATGAGGCCTTGCTGTTGTGACCTGAATTTAGAACATGTTCAAAAACGAACTGCGAGAACAGCTGCAGAGTTTTCACGCGTCTGGAACTGGTCTAACTCATTTCAATCTGCAAACATATTATGAAAGCTGTGATTTGTCTGCAATAACTTGATAACTTTCATGTTACTCAGCCATATTTAAAATATTTCATACAAAAGTGTCACATATGTCGCAATTCAGTGTGATTCTAACTGAAAACATAGTTGTTTTTTTTGGGGAGAATTGTTTCTGAGAATTTTGTCTTTTAGTAGTCGTCAGTAGTTGCAGGCCAGTGAGACGGACACTTCATGCTAGTGGCTCCAAGCTGCTAGCAACTAGTTAGAAACATAAAATTGTGGAATTTTTGCAAAAATAAAAATAAATACACAAATATTCAGTTGCAGTCTAAACTGTTTTATTTTTCTGGCCTTTCATGTAAAGTAAATGCAAACAAATTACAGCAGTGACGTGACCTTCATGATAAATCTGTTTCTGTTTGGGTAAAATTTACCTTCACTCAACATTTTCAAAGACATAAGAAACTCAGATAAAAGTAAAATAAAATAAAAAGCTTATGATGGTGCTGATGATCAAGCTGTGTGGGCGGGACTTAGGCAGATGTGTTAATCTGATTGGTTGAAATAGGATTTAAAACTGCCTTTTTGTTGTATGTAGATGATCAGACTGTTTCAGGATCCGATAAAAGTTTGTTTTTATTGCAGCACCATGTGTTTCTCTTCAGACTTCTACCACAACATCTAACCAACCTTCTTTTTCTGTTCTCGTCAAGCAGCCGTGACGATAGGAGGCCAACAGGACAGCAGCTTCCTGTTACAGAAGCTGTTCTGTAGCAGGTGCTGAGAGACGTGAATACATGTTACATACATGTGTTTGGAAATTACAGGCATTTTTACAAATACATAAAGATGTAGCTACTGCCGGGATCTAAAGAATAGAAACACCATCAACATCCTGCACCTTTACAGCAGCAGAGTTTTTACATCAGAACATATTTAGTTTTAATTCTATGACTCAGATTGTCTGGATGAGCTAACATGCTAACAGAAGCAACACTACAGGCCCTGAGATACATGAAGCTGCAGCTGTAAAAGTCTGCTGCGCAACACGTCTGTTCTCTTGATTCATGTATGTAACTACAGTTTAGTCAATTTTAAATTACTGAAAAAAATGTGAACAGAACAAGAAGTCTGTGTCATTAGCTCAGATTTTTACAGAACAGAGACGGAGTTAGAGGCCCGGCAGAAGGAAAGTTTATATTTTTATAGAAAGAAAATTGTGAGACTGACAGAAACAAATAAGTCACTTTTAACTGAGACGTCGTTTGAATTGTAAAAATGCTGAGATGAGGATTTCCTGTCAGTCTTTCAGGGAAGGAAACAGAAAACAGGTGTGTTTCTGAAATAAACAAGGACAGTTAGAACTGATCAGCTCCTTTGTCACCTTTCCCTTCGCCTCAGTTTAACTTTATTTAGTTTTTCTATTTTATATCTGACAAAAACAGCTTGTTCGTTTTCATTCTTATTCATTTAAAACACAAAATTCAGATTGTGATCAACAAAGTCCTGATATTTTTGATTAATAATCCCAGTTTAAATTGTCTTTAAAAGAAACAAGCCACTGATTTTTAAAACAGAAGATCAGAAATTAAATGTATTTTGATTGACATAATAAATCCATCTGTCTGATCAGCAGCTCTCTTGGGTAAAATATTCTAGATAAAATAAAAAATGATTGATTTGCAAATTAAACTGTAATTAAGTGTTTTTACAAAGTAAGATGTTTGTTTGTCTGCTTCTAATATCAGTTACAATTAGTTGGACAAGTTATATAATTTTAAATAAACTAAAAATAACTCCCATCTAATTAGATTATTTAATATTGCAGGGTATGAAATCACTGGCAGTAAAATATTGTCAGTATAAAAATATTGCCATCTTACTCAGGAAGTGTTCTGCTTCTAGTTCTAAACTCGGACAGCAACGATGGGAAACTGGACTTCCTGCAGTCCAGATGTTCCTGAAAACTGGTACTTTATCAAACCAGAACCAAGAAATTCCATTTCAGTGACAGAAACCCTCTAAGAAGACGTTCCCTCTCGTCTGCCTTTAGAACTGAGCTGTTAAAGGACGAGTTGATGCAACACTGTGGTAAACTTTACTCCTGTCCCACTTTTTAAGATGTGCTCACCGTGTCACATTCAAGTTGTTTCACAACATTAAAAAGTGCCATTTTTATATTTACATTTAAACCAGCTTCAATATAATATAATAATTTTGTTTTTCATATCCTTTCTGTTTCTACTTATTTCTTACAGAGGAGTTAAAGATGTGTACAAATATGTTTATAGAACAAAATCAATAATATTATAAACAATCACGTACAATCAGGTAGAGAAAACACTAATATTCTTCAATATAATTTGTTGATGTTCTTAAATCTTTATTTTTGCAACCTTCATATTTTGTTTTTATTTCCTCTGCATAAAGAAATTTAGTTACTGCAGTAAATGATCTTAATGTTCAATTCTTAGTTTTTGGTTTATCTTTTATTTATTTTCTAGCCCGATTAAAATGGTTTTAATTTGTAAACATTTTTCCTGAATTCTGTCTGTTCATCAGCGTAAGTAAAAACTAGACGTAACATCTCCGCCCATTTCCAGGGTTCAAAAGGGGAGTCAAAATATCCTGTTAAAGGGAACCACCATGTTGTTTTTAAAGAGGCCCTTCCATTAAAAACAGTTTTTTCTGAGGTTTCTGTTGAATATTTTAGCTCCACAGGTGTTCTTACCTTCATAGTGGGTGAAAACAGGTCAACAACTTCTCTTTTAGTTTTAATCTCTCAAACTACACAGGTGGTGATAAAACCCGAGTTCTCCTGAGTCCGAACGGCCTGTATCTGTTTCATCACAACTCCTTTGTTCATTAGTATTCATCAGGTCCCGCAGTTGAAACCACACCTAGCATGTTGCTGTAGCATATGAGGTAACAAATAGGAAGAGAGAATGACTGATGTTGCCATGCGCAGCAGGGCAGGAAACAGTATGCCTTGCTCTCATAGGCTAGTTTGTTAGCCAATCAGAGTCCAGCAATTTTGAATAATGAATATTAAGGAGTTGCTGCTCGAAGCCTGACAGAACCAGCTGAATTTTGATGCAGAAAGATTGAAAGGTCTGTTAATCAGTGTTTTCTAACGTTTTTTAGATATAAAATGTTTCATATTACTGGTTAATACTTAAGAAATAACCACAAAGTCCTGAAATTTGTATGAAATTACCCCTTTAAAGACATGGGGCTGAAAGCCCCGCCTACTTTTTAACAGTGAATACAAAGTGTAATGAGCTACACATACAGCGAGGTAAGAAGTCAAAACCTGTAAAAATTATATCTGAGGTAGATTTTCATATGTTTAAATTGAGGGGGCGGTACTTAAAGGGCCGATTACCAGTGTTGTATTACTGCCTCTTCCTGAATAAAGTTTTCATTTACAAACCGAACACGGTGAACACTGAAAAAGATGCACATCAGAGTAACAGTAATGGACTGTCAATGACACATTAGAGGAGTCTCCATATGAACAAGACTAATATGACATATTTCCAGTAACCCCCCCATCCCCCACCTCATCAACCAACATACCATCAGAGTCAAAGTATCAAACAAACACCTCACTCAGACACACATGATAAGACGTGCACACATGCAACAGGTTTTTTCCAGCTTGCTAGTGTCTCTGTTGTCCGAGCTGCTACACTTTAAATAGCTGCAGCACTCGGCGAGTATCAGCTGACACCATCTGAACCTGGACTCTGAGTGTTTTTGTCTTCTGGTAAAATCAGAAAGAAAAATTCATAAATATTCATGGTTTTGAGAGATTTAAGAAATAGCCTGTGATCTTTATGCTGTTGTCTTACATTAGATGTCTTTAAGTTAATTTAGTCATAGTTTTTTAATCACAAATGATAAATATCAGAGAAACTAAAATCCCCGTGATGTACGTGCTTTCATCCAAACAGGCTTTTATCTTGTTTTATAGACTCTGTTACACATTCTGTATGATTACAAAGATTTGTTTTGTTTTTTTAATTGCTTTATTTGAATTAAATGTACTGTTAGCGTTTTAAATCAGCTGTTTTAATCCTACCAAATTTAATTTCTTTCTCCTTTGTGTTTCCTTAGCAACAACCATTAAAACAGGTAATTATCAATATTTTTTGCAGGCTTTTTCACTAAAATATGGAAGTAAATTAAATGAAGGGTTCTCTGAATCTCTACACTATTCAACAACCTGCACTACAGCAAAAAACAACATTTCGTCTAAACTGTTTATTGATTCTGGCTTGTCTCCAGGGTCAAAATGAGCTGTGAAGGAAATAATTCAAAATAACTATAACTCCTTTATACATGCTGATAACAGCAAATAATACAGGAAGTACTTTTAAACATACAACCGGTCAAAAGTTTGAATGTTTGTCCAGAGTTTTGACTGGTTGTATATCATATAAAGCTTCTTTAATGTAAGAGAGAATTTTAGTTAATTAAACAGCCTCAGTGACACCGACTGGGTAATTTAGCATTTGCAACAGAATAACTTAAAGAACCAAAACTTGACCTTTAACTTCCTTCTTACGCTGTAGATGTGATAATTAACTTTATGCTTAATCAATAAGCTGCAGATAACTTTATGTTTAAAGGATTTATTTAGAACATAGTCTTTTTATTACACTGCCGTCACTCTGAACAGATAATGTTTTTTTATTGCCTCAGGTTGCTAGAAAATACAGCTTTTTACTGTTGTGGCTCCATGAAAGAAATAATGTTTATACCAATCCAGGCAGTGTGTGTTTGTGCCTTATAAAATCTAAAGCCTCTGCCTTCAGAAATTAACCTTGTTTGCAGGGTTAATTCCAGGGAAACTGGTTACGTTTTACAAATACGTTCTATTCTCACAAGCTCTCGTTGTTTTCGACTAATGAAGTGTGTTACTGGAAGGAAAAGGATTCTCTGATGCAGCTGAGGTTGAATCAGTTCTGTCAGAATCTGGAGCGACACCCCTGCAGCAGCTCTCATGGCGGCGGGGGAGGCGGCTGCATTTCCTTCTGTCATCCTGAAACGCAGCTCATAACAAAACAGAGCTGATGGGCTTTTTGAGTTTAACCTTGGTCTCAATGTCACTCACCAGCCTCACGTTTCTCCACTAACCAAAAACCCTCCTCTTCCTCCACTCCACAGCACCCCCATCTCCCCCCCCCCCACACACACACACACTTCAGCTGGTGCGTTTGAGCTTCTCAGCGGGGGGTCTGCAGTTGCAGAGATCTGTGGTAGTGTGTGTGTTGGGTACGTGCACATATGTGTGTTGTGTTGTGTTGCCTCCTCTCTGGATGTGCTAATGTGATAATTGAGTATTCCAAGTTCTGCCTGCAACTGTGTCACCGTGCAGCCCGACGTGTGTGCACGCGCACTAACAGGCGCAAACGCGCACGTGCAGTTCACACAGCCACAAACATCACACAGCCGGTTCGTCTCAGAATAGTTTTCTCACTTCTTGATGACATTCTTCAGCCTGAGCTGTGCTGAATACTTAGTGTGAAGTCATGCAGAGATTAATCAGATCTTTATTTTTGACTTTAGACATGGTACATATGTTACATCATTTTGCACATGTAGTAGAGGAAAACAGCTTCTTCTTCTTCTTTTTTTCACAACATGAATGAAAACCATGAAACCAGAGCGATTTATTTTAGTCTATTTGATTTAAAAGTTTCTATGTATTCAGTGAAATCGAGAGACTGGGTATAAAATTTGGAGGTATATCACATCCCCACAGACAGATAATAACATATGCATCTTTCTTTCTCTCTCTGCAGCAGGATAAAACAGAGCCTTTTGCAGGAGCCACCGGTGCGTTCAGGGACCGGTGAGCAGCATCCAGAGACGGGCCCCTCGTCCCCTTCCCGCACTCGGAGGAGCAGCAAACTGAAGAGCAGACGCTCTCAGAAGCCAGTAAGGTCACAGCTTCACTGTGAAGCTCCAGGCAAACACATCACACAGAAACCAGAAAGGCACTCTGGCTTTTAATATTGATCACTTCTCGCACACTCACACACAGACACACATCGCATGTCAGGAGAAATCAATGGAGAGAATAATTTTACTCTGGCTGTGAACCAAGTCATTCTCGTAATATTTGGGATTTTTTTTTTTTTTTTAGTTGGAGCTCAGATGGATATTTTATGGAGGAGAAAGTTGAAGTTGAGGAGTTTCTGTGAAGATTTTTGACAAGCGATTGAGGTGTGTGGGGGTGGCATATAAAGAGGAGGAGAGGAGGCGTTGACGAGGCGTTGTCGAAGAGAGAAGAGAGGAGGGGATTAGGGTTGGCGGTTCGCTGTCGAACTAGCATCGATACAACTGCAGCATTTGCCTAATCCTTTGGTAATGGGAGCTTAGCAGCCTCCTCGGACACACAAACACTCCCACTGCCTCCTCCTCCACTCCGCTCCTCTCTTTTCCTTCCCCTGCCCTCTTCCCTCCTCATTTACATGACATTAGAAACATTAGGGCGACTCCAACAAGGCCCCATTATGTGCGTGTTGGTTTTGGGTCCCATTGCGTCGGCCCCAAGGCTTTGGAGAGGAGAGGAGCAGAATGAGTCAGGACATCACAGAGGCTTGTCCACTGTTTTGTCTGCTGGAGATGGTTTGCGTGTTTCTAAAGGACTTATTGAAAGAGGAGAGAAAGAGAACGGCAGACGGAGAGAGAGATAAATGGTTTGAGTAGAGAGAGAGAACGATCTGATTGCAGATGTGTGTCCTGAGCATACGGGGGATGAACAGGCTTCAGTCTGAATGAGGGTTGTTTGTTTTCCTGATAATTAATAAGATGGAGAGACATAAAAAGGAGCGTGGTGATGAAGTGTCATGGAAAACTCCTGGCTGCTTCTCAGAGCTGCAGTTCAAACAACAAGGTGACAGAAGTGGAAAAAATAAAGGAACAGAATCAGGCTTTTCACCTCCTAAACAAACATTTACTTCATCTGTTACACAAACACCTTTATTATTATTATTATTGAAAAAACTCTTTATTTTTATATCTAAAAGGAAGCAGCTTGTTAACTGTAACACTGATAAATGTGATAATACGGCTGGTTGTGAAATGAACAGTAAATGTGAGGAAAGCTGTAAAAACATGATCAAATTTATACAAATAAACCTAAGTTCTATTTTTATTTTTGGATTAACTCTTATTATTTATTTTGTTGTAAAATATCTCGACTTAAAAAACTGTATTATATTATTACTTTCTTTTTATAGCAAATAATTCAGGCCTTATGTTGAAGAAAAGTGGCCTTTAAAAAAAAAAAACAGAAAATTCCTTGTTAACAGATGGAAGAATTTCAACATAATGTTTCAACATTTTTTTAGTTTATTGCTTTAATAAAACACAATAAAACAGCTGGACAGCTTTTTATACCTAAATGTTGCACCAAAAATAAAAACAACCAGGAATTGTTCAAAAGAAAAAGATTAAATTTCTTCTTCACGGGTTTTTCTTTTGAAAAAAAATATTTAAAAACAGTTTTTTAAGCTTGTAAATTGTGATGAAATTCGATTTAAACAGGTAAACATTACAATTTGTTCATTTCAGACGTTCATTCATTTTAGCTGAAATTTAACAGGTTTATTGATCAGTAAACAAAGTTTGTCTCTCTGTGCCGTCACAGATCAAACAACAGGAGAGAAACACGGCAGCAACATTCCATCTTTCTCTGCTTTTTCCCAACTTTCCCCCCTTTTCTCTCGCTTTCATTTAGTCCCATAAAGCCGAGTTTTCAGTCGGCATTAAAGCTCTGTGCAGAGCTCAGTTGGGGGCCTTCAAAGCCCCCTGTCTGTCGGCAGGTTTAGGCACAGAGAAAGCTTCTTGTTCTTGAAGGATTTGGCTCACAAATAACGCCCAGCCTGGGCCAAGCAGCTAGCCTGCACCCTGACAGGAGAGCAGGCAGACTTCTGCATTTCACTGATGTGTTCTGTGGGGTTATTCCTACATCTATCTGAGTGAGTACCTGCTCCGTGTGTTTTTTTGTTTTTGTTCTTCCTTTTGATGTTTTTCTATACGGTCCTCTCCTTTGAAATGTTGCCGGCTTACAGGGATTTGACCATGTGAAGGTTTGCAGCAAATGCAGGATGTGAGCTTGAAACTAAAGGTAGTTCCGAACACTTTACATTATTATTTCATATTTGCAAAAAATTTGAAAAAAATACAAATTCAAAGTGTTGAGAACAAGCTGCTGATTAATTTTGAATGCATCCATGTGATTTTTCTTTATATTAAACTTCTCAAAAATATCAGTTAGAATTTTTTTTCCAGTGTTTGCCTTCAAAGAATATTAGATATGCATTCAGAATAAGTTATAAAGTCATTATTATTATTGTAAGATCTTCTCCTCGGGTTTTATTATTACCCTTTCATACATGTGAAGCGCTGTGATTGTGACTCATGTTAGATTTTAGATGAGTACATATCTGAAAAGATGCATTAACTTTTAATTAAGCCTTAGGTTGAAGCGCTTTGCATCGTCTGCCTTCGCTTATTTTCACCTCTCACGCCTCAGATTTCAGATCTGAGATGAAAACTTCGATTAAACCAAGTCTCTGCTGCTGTGTAGCATAAAAAGGGAGGAGACACAAACCTTCTCTGGCCAATCAATGTAGGATTCAACCAACAATATTTGCACTAGAAGGTTTTTTAATGACAGCTGCAACATTTCTGAAGAAACATGTCGTAATATTTCCGTGTTATTGTGAGACTGTTTATATAAGATTCTTCAGAACATCTCGAGTCTTTTCTGGATCGTAACGACAGTTTTTCATTGATTTTATCGAACGTTTACTCGCAGATCACGGCTGATGATGATGACAGTGAACTCGAGCGATGCTGGAAGGATTTTAAGTCATTAATGTGTTTTAGGTGTTTATTTTTTGGGCGGCTGCGTGAGATGAACTCGCTGTTAGAAATCAGAAACCAATTACTGATATTATCAGGTTCATATGATCAATGAGCAGATTTCACTTAATGACAATAAATAAGTTTGTGCTGTTAAACTGCAGCAGCACCTTTACTCTTTACTCTTCTAGATACTACTTTTAAGAAGTGTGTAATTTTAAAGTAACCTGTTTTTTTGTTTACTACATATAAATGTATATATTTTTTAAATAAATTAAAAATAACTCGTGTGAAAATAAAAAACTGGGAGACAACTATTCGTCCTTTTGCAGCTCTTGTTGTCTCTTTTTCTTCCATTTAAACATTTTATTATAAGAAGCAGGTCCAGAATCAGTTAAAAGTAACTAGTTATTATTCGTTATTTAGTTATTATTATTAGTTATTTCTGGTTATTATTTGAATTGACCTGTATTACTATGTAATTTAACGTTTGTAGAAATGATTTTCTCCTCTGTGTTTGCTGTTGTTTACATTTTTGACAAATATCTGAGCTTTTTTCTCACGGTGGAGGATCAGAGAAATCAGACACCACAGCCTGGTTCCCTTCTGCTTTTTTTCTTTTTTTTGTTGAGGGGGGGGTTTGTCAGTCACCTTGGATAGGCGCCGCAGCTAAATGCCTAAATTGTAATTGTAAATTGTAGGCCTGCCCACATGTTAGCTGGCTGGTCACAGCGCGCCTCAGAGAGCAGCAGCAGCTCCGAGAGGCTGACGGGACGAGATCGAAACAGGCAGCCATTATAATCCGTCATTCAGCCTTTTGAAGCAGATATTCAGCGTTCGTGGTTTGTTCTAAATTTAAAGGGAACCTCTGTGACCTGCTGTCTTTCAGCGGCCTGAAACCTCCCTCCATACACCCCCCCCCCTCCAGTGTTCCTCTCCTCCACTCTGTTTCATCACAATCAGTTTAAAACAAACTCATTTAAGAGCTGCAGGTTATTAGAGATTATTTTATTAGCTATCATTGTCATCCTGTTATAATGTTGCAACATTCAGTGATGTTAACAACTGGGACATTAAATCATGTTATAACATAGTTATGAACGTTTAATGAAAAACTGCTTCAGTCTTTATCTTTAGTTTTTGCTTCATTGGAAAGATTTTTGTAATTTTTCGGAAACATTTTGTTTCTTTTAGCAAAATATACAAAAAAACTCTGAATTTAATTGAAAGTATTTCAAACCTTATTCTGCAGCTATTGTACATATTTGTTAATTTTGTTGTTGGATAAGTTACTAATGTTGACACGTCTTTAGGCACTTTAACAGCTGATTATTCTTTAGGTCACAGATTCATGAGGTTAATCAACATTAACAATCTATTTCAGTAGAAACATCTCGGTCATGTGTTACTGTGATGCCACTGTTTATATCAGTTAAGATGGACAGTGAAGCTCCATCAGTGTTTCCCTGGTTTTAATGTGAAAAAATACACATCCATGTTTTGTGAAGAAGGCTGTGGGTGTGTCTGTTGTTTGAATGAAAAATAATCAATGATGTTTTCAGCTCAAAGTCAGAAGATCTGATAAAAAAATAACAACAACTGCAGAGTTCCTGCTTCTAGCTGTTGTCCTGGAAAGATTCCTAATGAAGTTTTATTAGTCATTTTCTGTCGTTTCATCACCCAAATTATTTCGTTATTAGTTAAATCTTTTACAATTTGCTGCTTAGAAAGTTTAAACAATTTATTTCGTCTATATAATAAAATATCAGTGGTTTTATTCAAATATTTGGATCCCAGAGGATTCTGGAAAACCTCCTGATAATTACAGGTAACAGAAAACCATCAAATAGCAGTTCATTTGACCTGTGTGTGTGTGTGTGTGTGTGTGTGTGTGTGTGTGTGGGTTTGTATTTCTGACCTCCTGGGGACCAGTTTCCTGACTTTTACTATCTTTCTGGGGTCCGAGGGTTCTTGTGGGGACCGAAGCCTGGTCCCCATGAGGGGGACTCCCCTTTTTAGGGTTAGGGGTTAGGTTTATAGGTATGGTGTGAATAGAGTTTTAGTTAGTCTTAGGGTTAGTTATAGATCAGTAATGGTTAAGGTTAGGAAAAGGGTTTGGGTTAGTTATAAATCTAGTTACTAAAATCAATGGAAGTCAATGGACGGTCCCCATAAGGATACCAAAACAAACATGGGTGTGTGTGTGTTTCAGCTACAAGAGGAAACCCAGCAGTGTAGAAGGGGGTATCGTGCAAACTAAGTGGAAACCTACTAAATTATAGGTGGGCTGCGGTGCTGCCTTGTTATTATTCTCAGTCACACCCTGTCTCCCTCCTTCACCTTTCCTCACCCCCCTCACCCCCTCGACTTTCTGTCTGTCAAAGCACAGTTGGGAGAAAATCGTGTCTGTGTGAGTGTGTGTGTCACTTCTCCAGCAAACTGTGGCTCTCTGCTCTCTGCTGTGTTAATCATATTTCTTCTGGCAAGTTGTTAACTCCAGCAGGAGCAGAGGGGGAGGGGGGGGAGGGGGGTTGTGGTAGAGAAACTAATAGAAGCACATGGGAAATGAAGGAGGAGAGAAATATAATTAGTTAAGTCATGTGGAGGTTTCTAATCTAGACTCACTGGAATTTTTCATACCTGACTCTTTTCTCCATCTTTAAATAATGCAGAGTGAGGGACACTTCTTTCAGGCATCGGGGGGAGGAGGGGGGGGGTCATCACCACACAGCACACACACACCTGAACGCAGTGCTGTCAAATGTGCTCTGTGAGTTGCTAAAGTCTGCCAGTGTGCAGATAATTAGACGAGCTCATAACGTCAACACATGGCAGCAGCAGGGCCGAACAGCATCAGACTGGTAACGCTGCGTCTTCCACACAAACACACGCCAAAAAAAAACATCCTGGGAATGTTGAAATAATTCAAAGGCTTCAACATTAAAACACCAAGCAGATACAAGAACGTGGGCATTTTATAAATCACTGCAAATCAGTTGTTTTATGCATTTTGCCTGATAATATATATTTGATTTTTATAAAAATTTATTTTCACCATAAAAAAAAGACTCTAAAAACTAAAAACTGTGTTTCTAAACATAATAAATAAGACTGAGTGACGGTGGTCAGTAAATTAGAGCCAGTCAGGGACAAAGACGAGCTGTCTGTCATTTCAAATTAGTTAACTGTTGAATTCCCATAATTCATAGCAGGAGAGATGAACATCATTTATTAAATATAGGAAAATGAAGAACAGGAAAATATATTTATTTAATAAAAATAATGTTGATTCTCTCTTTATGTTAAAACCATTTTAATCTGTAAACCTGGAGCTTTGAGTTCTACGTTACATCGACTGTCTGAGTAAAACCGTTTGTTTGTTTTTACATGTTCAAAGTGAAATAACTGATCTGTTCATTTTAAATAAATATACCATATTTAATAATATGAAAGAGTGTAAACATCAGAATTATTTACAACAAAACAACATTTCATTAAAGTTCCTCTCTGATATGTAAATACTATTAAACACATATTTTGTGTTGGGACACTGAAATCTGTAAGAATATTTTAAATTTAAAGCTTTTTGCACATTTTCCAAGTTTATGCAAAGTTTTCTGTATTCTATAGAAAATAGAAAGTAATTTGTTGTGAAACCAGATTCCTTCATGTTTTAGTTGCGTCTCTGTTCCGACTTGCCGGGTTCTGGTTGATTCTCTGTTCAGCCGGTCGTCAGGTTCTGATCAGAGCTAAATGAAAGTTTTTAATGTCATTTTACTGTATTTTAATCTGTGTGATGGAGGAAGATAATCTCACAACGATCAAGTCAATTCTCTTGTTTTCAGAGTTTTATTGTGACGAGATGTGTTTTGATTTAAATGAGGCGTTTTAACACTGCAGCCAAATAAAATGAAACATGATCTATTTATTGTGTATCATTGATTCCCAGTTATTTTTTTAACACCAGCACGTCTCACCGAACGCTCACTGGTCCAGATAATATCAGTAGTAGTATAAAGAAGCTGGTTGGTCACATGAGGTTCTTTCATAACACACATTTCTGAACCTTTCTGGGCCTTTTTACTGTCTTCTTCTCACTTCCAGGAGCAGCTGGTAAATAAAGCCACAATAGATTTGATTTTATTCATTATTTTTCAGCCTGTCAACACTTAGATCTGCTACTACTTCAATAATCTCAATGCCAGTTTTGTAGCAGACAGATATCTAATAATAGCCGAGCTGTTGGAGGGTTTTAGACACAATAAGCAGTTTGGTTTTGACTCTTAATTAGTGAAGAACCCTCAACATGTTGACACTGTGTGACGTCCATGTATCACCCGTTTCACCTCCAGGGAGGTTTAACTGCAGTCTGACCTCCAAGTGACACAATGAAGGAAATGAAAAACACAAAACCAGATGAATAAAGTTCAGTTTACCTGCTGCGCCGATCCATCAGCAGGACTGAACGTTTAGTTTAGATTTATAATAATAGAAATTCAGTGTTTCATCATATATGCTAATCTCAACAATAGACAAGCGACTCGGGATACTTCCTGACTTTGATTTGCTAGCGGTTCCTTGTGTAATCGTGTACAACACCTAACTAATTGTGAAGCTGAAACACCGCAGAGAGCAATGTGGCAGAATAGATTATTATATTATTAATACTGAGGGGACAGTTTCCCACATCGTTTGAAAGGAGAATATAACCCACACGGCTTTGTAGCCACAGCCGAGGCGAGCGCGTCTTTATGCATAATTCATATTCTCATATCATCATAATGATCATGTGCAATGAGTGTTTGCTCTCCCAGCAGGGGAGATGGTTGGTTTGTGTGTGTGTGTATTTGTGTGTGTGTGTGTGTGTGTGTGTGTGTGTGTGTGTGTGTGTGTGTGTGTGTGGGTTTGTATTTCTGACCTCCTGGGGACCCGTTTCCTGACTTTTACTATCTTTCTGGGGTCCGAGGGTTCTTGTGGGGACCGAAGCCTGGTCCCCATGAGGGGGACTCCCCTTTTTAGGGTTAGGGGTTAGGTTTATAGGTATGGTGTGAATAGAGTTTTAGTTAGTCTTAGGGTTAGTTATAGATCAGTAATGGTTAAGGTTAGGAAAAGGGTTTGGGTTAGGTATAAATCTAGTTACTAAAATCAATGGAAGTCAATGGACGGTCCCCATAAGGATAACAAAACACACTTGTGGGTGTGTGTGTGTGTGTGTGTGTGTTGTGGGTGTGTGTGTGTGTGTGTGTGTGTGTGTGGGTTTGTATTTCTGACCTCCTGGGGACCCGTTTCCTGACTTTTACTATCTTTCTGGGGTCCGAGGGTTCTTGTGGGGACCGAAGCCTGGTCCCCATGAGGGGGACTCCCCTTTTTAGGGTTAGGGGTTAGGTTTATAGGTATGGTGTGAATAGAGTTTTAGTTAGTCTTAGGGTTAGTTATAGATCAGTAATGGTTAAGGTTAGGAAAAGGGTTTGGGTTAGGTATAAATCTAGTTACTAAAATCAATGGAAGTCAATGGACGGTCCCCATAAGGATAACAAAACACACTTGTGGGTGTGTGTGTGTGTGTGTGTGTGTAGAAGAGTTTGGGAACAAGGTGTCATGTGGGACAGAGAACTCAGAAACAGGAAGAAGAGGAAGTGATGAAGGTCAGCATGTCGCTTCCATAATCACTTTGTCAGTTTGTCTCAGACTCAAAGAAGTTTGTTTACATTTTTATATAATTAGATAAAGTTTTGAACGCTATCAGCTGGAGAGAGTTGTGAGTTTTACATGCACACATCAGATTTCAGAGAACTATTTTGAAAAGTAATATTCTAACATATACGTAACTGGAAACTTTGTATCTTCAAAAACACAATATTTAAAGGTTTTATAGTTTCTTTTTGATTTTAATCTTTCATTAAGTGTTGTATCAACCTTTAAAAACATTATAGGAAAGATCAAAATTAAGTTTCATATAGTAAATTGTATTCTTACACAAACACGCAGCTCAGTGTGAATCTATGTTTTACAGAAAAATACATGACTACTCGCCACGTTGGTGAAACATAAAGGAAACGTTTTCTTTTAAAAAAGCAGCATTTATTGGTCAATATTTAGAAAATGAGTCACTTATTGATAATAATATCATCAGTTCCAGCAGTCTGTCATCATGTCTGTCACACTATGACAGGAAGTAGAACCCATTTGTTTCCTCTCAGTCGTTATAAAAAGCTTCTGGATCTGGTTTTATTCTTGGCTTCATGTCTAAAAGCTCCAAGTTGATTGTTTATACTTTTTTTTTTGTGGTTGTCTTGTTTGTTATTTTCATCCTTTTCTACCTGAACAGAGTTGTTCACACCTTCACCTCGTCTCAAACACAACCTGCTTCACTATGAAACAAACACTCCTTTCAAATAAATACAATTTTACAGCTTTTATTTTATATCATTTAGACTAACTTCACATCTTTCCAGTAGATTCCGCTTTTTAGTTTGATGTTTTTTTTCTCGAGACTATGAGTAGAAGAAAAGACACGTTAGTTTTAGAGGCAATAACCTAAAATACCTTATATTTACCTAAATGAACTGATCTCTGATTAATCTTCAGCTTTTCCCTGCAGACAGATAATAAGTACAATAAGTTTTACTGTAAGATGATAATTAAAAGCTTTTATACAAGTCTGAGTTGGTGTGATCCTAAAATAGGGGAAATGTTTCTCTCTGGGTTTTTTGTTGCTTTTTTCATCCTGGATGAGCTGGAATCGATCCTATTCCTGTTCAGTATCTTCCTCAGGACACACACATACACACACACACACAAGTGTGTTTTGGTATCCTTATGGGGACCGTCCATTGACTTCCATTGATTTTAGTAACTAGATTTATACCTAACCCAAACCCTTTTCCTAACCTTAACCATTACTGATCTATAACTAACCCTAAGACTAACTAAAACTCTATTCACACCATACCTATAAACCTAACCCCTAACCCTAAAAAGGGGAGTCCCCCTCATGGGGACCAGGCTTCGGTCCCCACAAGAACCCTCGGACCCCAGAAAGATAGTAAAAGTCAGGAAACTGGTCCTCAGGAGGTCAGAAATACAAACCCACACACACACACACACACACACACACACACGCACTCACACGCACACACACACACACACACACACACACACACACACACCAGAGCACAAATATGTCTCATGCGATCTTGATATTTTACCCTCCCGGAGGTTATGATGGACGAGAATTAATTATTCCCACCTATTTTGTACACACACACACACACACACACACACACACACACACACACACGCAATCACCCACAAAGACTCACATACAGAACACATCCTTATGTGTGTGTGTGTGTGTGTGTGGGTGTGTGGGTGTGTGTGGTGTTTATACAAGAAGTGTGAAGTTACTCATACTTAGTATTCCCAAGATGTCTCACAGAAAGATATTGCAATGTGTGTGTCTGTGTGTGCACACCCACAAACGTGTGCACGTGTGTGTTTGTGTGTATGTGCATTTGCGAAGCCTGGAATACAGAATGGTATTGATTAAACACAGCAGGGGGTGAGTGTGTGAGCACTGCAGATAGCTCACTCACCTGCCACTCTACACACACACACACAGACACAGACACACACACACACGGACATCAAACTGGCCGCTGGCTTCATTAGAAAGAGCCTGTCTGGCTTTCGATATGATGAATAAAATAAATCAAGGAATTTTAATTCTGCTTTGAAGGGACAAAATACCAAATTTGTGTTGAAAATATGCTCCACGCACATTTTTTGTTCTACTTTGTGAAAGATAAGGTTTCAGTGTTCAGTCAACACGGACAGCACGGGCAAATATGTGTATGTTGTAAACCAACAACAGTGAAAAACTAGTACATCAGTACAATGTGAAAACCTTTGAGAACAATATGAGTGGAAAGTTGGACGATTTCCCAACCGACACTCGTCTATATACATCTGACAGATGATTCTTTCTGACATTCATAAACTGGACACAACAAAAATGTGCTTATGATGTCAGAGTAAATGTGCACGTTGCAAACATTAAGAGGTCCTTAGCATCTAAACGAGTTTATAAAGTGCTGTGTAGGTGCAGACAGTCAGTCTCTAGTCGGTCTGGATGGTTGAACATACTCATAATATAACACTATACTTATGTTCTAACAGACAGATGCATCAAGCCGACCACAGCTGGAAGCAGAAACATCCTTCATCCAATGAGCTTCTAATGAAGACAACCAACAGTAAGATCACTGAGCTGTTGATATCAGGACGTTATCACTGCTGTTTAACTCCTGATGTTTGATGAACTGCTCATTGTAAGTTTTATTAGAAAAGTCTAAACAGGAACTGGTTTGCTGGAAGGCCCACAGGGCAACGATCACTCTGCCACACTCACCATGTGCAGACCAAATAAACCAGAATGAATGAACGATTTAATGAACGAGATTAACATAACACAAAACTATACAGACAGCTGAAAGAACTGCAAGGTCAGATTATGAACATGATTAATTTCCCCTTGTTATATGGAATGAGTCATAACCTAAAACAAATAAAAGCATCAGGGAACAATTAGAGGTACAAAAATTACAAATAAAATAATAATAATATATATTTTTTAAGAGCTGTTGCCTTGCAGCAAGAAGATCCTGGGTTCAAATCCAGGCTGGGGCCTTTCTGCATGGAGTTTGCATGTTCTCCCCGTGTATGTGTGGGTTTTCTCCGGGTATTCCGGTTTCCTCCCACAGTCCAAAAACATGCAAGATGTTAATTGGTGACTCTAAATTGTCCCTGTGAGTGTGTGTGTGAAAGGTTGTTTGTCTGTGTGGCCCTGCGATGGACTGGTGACCTGTCAAGTGTGTCCCCCGCCTCTCGCTCTGTGTCCACTGGAGACAGACTCCAGCTCCCTGCGATCCTGAACAGGAAGAAGCAGGTTTAGAAAATGGATGGATGGATGGATGGATGGATGGATGGATGGACCAATGACCTGCAGATGCAGACAGGGTGTGATTCATATAGTCACACTTGGGGGGGAGGGGCATTCCCATCCAACACAGATACATACTTTAGACTGAAATCTGGTAATTATTCGATAATTTTCCATGTTTTATGTCTGAAGTAAATAATAAATAATTTTGTTCAGCTTCTGCAGAATAAAACACAATAATCTCTCCAGTCCAAACATCTGCCTAAACAAAATAATTAAAAAAGAAACTGATATATTCTGTTGTCTCCATTAATTTCTGATTCCTGTGTTTTATGTGTTTACAATTTTTTTAATTTAAGGAAATATTTTTTATCACGATGGATTGATAAAAGCTAAAGAGACCATTTCATACAAATTTCAGGACTTTGTGGTTATTTCTTAAGTATTAACCAGTAATATGAAACATTTTAAATCTAAGAAACGTCAGGAAACACTGATTAACAGACATTTCAATCTGTCTGCATTAAAATTCGGGTGGTTCAGGCTCCTTCCGTCAGGCTGCTTCAGCAGCACCTTGTTCATATTCATTGTTCGAATTTGCTGGACTCTGATTGGCTAACAAACTAGCCTATGAGAGAAAGGTATACTGTTTCCTTCCTCGCTGCGCATGGCAACGTCAGACGTTGTGTCTTCCTGTTTGATACGTCTTATGCTACAGCTTTTAGCCAGCAGCATGCTAGGCGGGGTTTCAACTGCGGGAGCTGATGAATACTAACAAACAAAAGAGATGTGATGAAACAGATACAGGACGTTCGGACTTGGGAGAACTCGGGTTTTATCACCACCTGCGTAGTTTGAGAGATTAAAACTGAAAGAGAAGTTGTTGACCTGTTTTCACACCCACTATGAAGGTAAGAACACCTGTGGAGCTAAAATATTCAACAGAAACCTCAGAAAAAACAGTTTTTAATGGAAGGGCCTTTTTAAATAATTAAACCCAAAAATACCAACAATTTTACAAGTTTTGATACATTTAAACAAAAATGCAACAAAAAGTTCATCTCAACATTCAATGTCCTGTTGAGGTGCTTAAAAAACTGCCTGTTAGTCATGTCTCAATAAAAAAAACATCCCAGTTGTTTGTAAAACAACGTTCCACGTTTAGGAATATAGGAATAAAAACAGTTCTTCCTTTTGTAAAAGAAAAATGCTTCACATTTAAGCTTTTACTTCACAGTATATTTTGTAGTTTTTCAATGAAAATCAGTTTAAATCTGTTGGTTTCCATTGAGACACCTGTTGATATTGATGATGTTCAGGACTCTGCTGCAGATGTTTTGTTGATATGACTTTTATTTTTAGTAGTATGTTCAGTCAGAGAACTCTGAGCTGACTCTCATTGAGTCGGCTTTTATTTTGTGAGAACGCTTTGCCTAACTTTCATTAGCTTACTGAAAGTGAGGCTAATGCTAGTTCATTAGCTCACCTCCTGTTTGCATGAGACTCATTGATGTTCAGGTTGTCACACACACTACTCACACAAAGTCAGAGATTTTCAACTTTCAGGTAAAAATTTCAGAATGAGCCTAAACAGCACTAGAACCTTTACAGATGAACTTAATGTGACCTTTTCTAAACCTCGATGTTCAACTGATCAATGTTTCTGTACTTGTTACACAACTTGTTCTCTGACAAGGAGCTTAATGCTAAAATTCACAACAAGGTGTTTGATCCATAATTCAACATATAAATGTCCTGGTACCATAATAATTGTTAGTGAAACAGCTTCTTCATCATGTTCACATTATGAGACCGAGACACACCTAACCTGATCAACAGTGTCTCGATGCTTCAAACAGGAAGTTCTCAGATGGAAGTGACTGAGCTCAGAGTGTCATCAGCAGGTTCTAACAGACAGACTGGAAGAGTCACAGACATGTATAAAAGTGGACGTCCTTTGTCCACGTCAAACACTGATGATCACTGCATTGTAAACAGTGTCCTGTGGAACTGGGTGATGAATGTCACTCAACTCCAGGTACATTTAGGGAAGCTGAGAAACACCTGAGTGTCACGTCAGATCATTTGAGATCATTTACATCAGTGTGGTCTGAGTGCTAGACGAGCTACAAGGGTACCGGACTACACCACCAGACACAAACATCATTATCTTGTATGGACCAGCAAACATTTACTCTGGACGAGGGACCAGTGGGACTCAATACTGTTCATGAAAGTTGATTCATGTTGAGTAGAAATGGACACCAACAATGTTGGAGACATCAAGGAGAACACTATGCATCAGCCTCCATTATCACCAGACGAGTCCTTGTTGGTGTTACATGAGCAGGAGTCAACACAGAACTGTCCTACACATTGAGATGATTCAGTGACGAGTCCAAACTACCTGAATAACATCCTTAATCCAGTCATCGTGTCCCTGCATGAATGTGTCCAACCCCCCCCCCATAATTCAAACATGATTCATGGTCTCAGGACATTCCCACTTGTTTTCACACACTTTGCTTTTTACACCAGGTGTGTCAGAATGTTCTGTTTTCCTTCACTTCTGCTTGATGTCAACATCTTCTCTCCTTCATTACATCTTCACAAGTAAAACCAGGAGAACTAAACTAATAAATGACACTGATTTCTACGAATATTTTGTTTCTTTAACACATATTTTATTGTATTTTCTTCGTGATCTATGAGACTTATTGTGCACATTTGTTGTAGCAGGAAGGACGAGTGGAGAAAACAGAAGCTTTTAGTTCTTTTACTAAATCTCATGCCTGAGTTTGTAGCCAGAGTCTCATTCTGTAAAATCCATCGAATCGTACATATAAACAGCAAACAGAATGCATTATCTCCTTGTTTACTGTTGTTTTGTAACACTAAGTTTTTGCACACAAAATGTGTGATGATGAGATATTACTGAGTCACATCAGGATGGAGTTCTTCTTCAGGAACAGCAGCCTTGTATAGATATTCTGTTTTTTTTCAGAGAAGATGCACTTCGGTTGCGATTATCTGGCATCATCCTACTTATCATAATTATGTTGCTTATTTTGACACATGTCTCATGTTTGTAGAGACGCTCCTTGAGCTCCACACAGAAAATTGCAGAAGCCCATTTTCTGAAATTCAGTCTCAGGTTCATCCATAAATATCACAACTAACAGTTTGGCGGCGTTGATGAAAAGGGGCTGAATGTGGTGAGACACATTTGCGCTCCTGTTCATTATATCTGTCGCTCCGTCCATCCACATCTTTGCTTTCCTTCTTCTTCTCTCTCTCTTTCCACACCACTAGTTTTTAATCACTGCTGTAATTCTCAGCTCCCTGCTGAGCTCGTGCACGTACACACACACACATGCACTGTCTTGCTGCTGCAACCCCCCCTCCGGCGATATATGTGTGAGGATGTGTGTGTGGAGATGGGTGGGGGGAGATATGGAGAGATAAGGATAATGAAAGACGGAGAGTTTCAGAACTGTGAGCCAACTCAACAATCTGTCTGCAGTGAAGCGCCGCGTGTGGAAGTGGAGCCACCAAGCCAAACTGTAATTATCGCACAGGAAAAAAGCCCCATTTTGAGATTCATTACAGAGCACAACAGTTTTCTGGAGCTACTGGGGAAGCTCATTTGGCTTCATCAATTAATCAATAATCATCCTTTAAGTGTGTGACATAATTTATATCATGATAACGACATTAAAGAGTCCCTATAAAGCAGGAATGTTGAAGTCTGGATGCAGATCATTTATCGTATTGGTCAAACACACGTGTAGACAGTAACGAAATACAACAAAACAACCACTTAAATGAAACAATCTCATGTTTATGAATATAAAACATCAGATTTCTGAGTTGTGATGTAAGAGCAGCTTTTCCTTCACAGCAGGTTTAGATGATGTTCAGGTGAGCAGCAGCTCAGATGTGTGTTTCTATAAATCCATATGAATATTTGGGTTTGGATTTGATATTAAATTAATTGATATTTGGACTTGATATTAAATAAAGCTGCTGTGGTCAGAACACCTGACTGGGTCGGTTCTGTTCATCATCAGAACCCTCTCTCTTCATTTACAGATAATGATGTTCCACATGTTGTTTATGTGGTAACGCACGTTGATTCATGTCAGTCTTAAAAAATGACTGTAATGGCTTCCAAACAGAGAAGTGATGTCATCACTACTAAAGTGTCATGATTTTATTAGAATCATTTGACACTGTGTAAAACATTATTATTATGCTCTTAAAGCAGAAATCCAGAGTTTTTTCTCAGAGGGCGCCAGTGAAGTGAAAAAAAAAATGTGTTGCAGCTTTAAGTCCCGCCCCTCTGTCAGAGCGATATGATAGTAATGATAGTCAGCGTTGGCTTTTATCTGTGCACGTGCACCTTTGTTACAATGGACACTTCATAGATAAGTTACATTAGTACTATTTATATGTTTGTTTGTTTGTTTGTTTGTTTGTTTAAATTCCTTCAGTGATTAGACATTTAAACAACTCGTAAACGCTGGCCGGCTGTTTTTCTACAGGATATGTGGGCGCACACGCTTGGTTGATTGACAGGTGTGCCACCCAGTTAAAATGAAATGGGGGGGAGTTCTTTGAGGAAGAAAAAAATTACATTTTTTCCTACATTTTATTACAGAACCGGGTCAGACTGTCACTGTTATGGAATTTTAGAATTTAAAAAAATCAAATAAAACTCCTGAAAAGAGGAAAACTCCAGATTGCAGCTTTAATGTAACACCAGCAACGTATATAATAAACAGGAACAGAACCTGGAAGGACAAGCACCTCTACGGCTGGTTCCAGCACAAGTTTTCATTCCCATCTCCTCCATGTGAGTGGGCGGGACCTTCAGCCCTACAACATGGCAGCAGAAGGAGGTTCTGACTCTAACCCTATGCTGGTCTCATTTTAACTCAGCATGCAACACTGAAGTCTGTTTGACGTGAAATGTGAAGGATATTTTATCCATTCAGCTCAACCTGCATACCTGCTTTGTCCTGGGGTGAGACAACCTGGACTGGTCACCTGTCCAACTCAGAAGAGAAAACCAGAACACCTGGACGAAACCCACACATGCATCGAGGAAGAAAGGTTCTCGCCAGGACTTGAACCCAGAACCTGCTGCAAAGAAACAATACTAACCAACTAGTAGTTTGTGTCTTAGTTAAATAATAATACTGGAAGACGTTCAACTATTTGGCATCAAATGTACTTCAAATGTATTACAGTAATGTGCAAGGTTTTAAACCACCTCCTTCTGAGGAGACACACCTTTTCTATTTCATGAATGTACCTGAGCCTAGCGGCATGTTGGACAGTGTGAGTTTTAAGGTAAGGAAAGAGAACCGGTGGAGGCCAAGAGAGGTATCAGACCCAAAAAACCACCTACACCAGATGTCTTTAAAAATCTAAAAGACCAAAAAGAAGACGAGAAGAAGAGAAATGCATCAACCACGAGTCCTTTATACAATTAATTTATTTGAACATAAAGGACTTTTTATGTTTTTCAGTCTGTATTATCTTTGGATTTTTGCATAAATTCAGATTAATAAAGAGAAACAAAAGGTGTCTTTGTGCAGGAGAACTTCCTTGTTGTGTTGACTGTTATCTGTTGACACAACACTGATTCATTATGTGAGTTTAGGAACCTTTTATGATTGAATCATTCATAATTTGAAGTTAAACAACTTAACAAACAACAAAAAAGGAAAATCCTGTGAAAATGATCAAGTAATCAAAAAAAAAAAAAACTGTGTAAAAGCAGCCAATATCCACAAAAAAAATATCAAAGTCAGATTACAAGTAAATCAGAATAATTTGTGACATAATGTTAAAAAATGGTGGGTGATTTTTAAACGGTACTGCCGACTTCATCAAATCAAATGAGCAGAGGAATCACTTTGATGTCCATGTTGAGTGAAGAACATTTATATTTTGAATATTTTCGATTCTTGTTGCTTGAGATCGTGTGAGAAACGTGACGTTGATTATTCCAGTAAAATCAGCCCAAATTACTGCCAGAGGTATAGAAATGTACAAAAAATAAAACTTAAGAACAAGTAGACTTTGAAATAGTTTTTTTTAGAGACCTGAACAGGAAGAAGATGCCTGTTGGAGAATGTTATTGAGCCAGCGGTAGCTCACCCAATCCCACAGTGTGAGAACCAGACGACAATGGCCGCACTGCGCCCGGTGCTAAAGAATCCCAGCTTTATGGTTATCATGCCACATTGGACGCAGAAAGGAAAGTTTCATGCCTGTGTGTGTTTGTGTGTGTGTGTGCATCTTTTATGTGGGTCACCCCACCATGTCTAATGGCCCCTCGCTGCGTGCAGCGTCCTGCGCTGAGCTGCTCCCTGCTGTCACACTCACACACAAAAACAAATGTGTCCACACAGTGGGGGAGACTTTTGGGGTCTCCCTTACCCTAATACCCTCCACAATACACCACCGCTGCATCTGTTGCTTCTGTCCTCAAAGTTGAAAGTTGGTCAGCAAGGAACATGTCTGTCCTCTCATTAGGTTGATTTTCTCATGTTTTCTCATACTTTGCCTTTTTCGTTCCTTTCTGACACTTTTTGTTCTTCCAACTAAAAAGATGGGTTTTTATTTTTGCCCCTTTTCTGTTGAGTTGTTGTTTTTTTCACCCTTCAGATGACAAACTGGACTTCACCTTCCACAGGCCTCCATGATTCCTCCTACAGCTAGCTGCTACTTCAAACAGGTGAGACTCTGAACTGCATGAATTTAAAACTGGCTTCAGTCCGGTTTGTCTCTGTGTGGATTCAGGCTTGGTTACGTACTAGCCAACAAAAATAGCAATTCATGTTAATTGATTTTACAACATCTAGCAAAAATATTATTAGCTTATTAGCATTTGAGTTTTTGATAGCCACGCTAAAAAAGGTAATTAGTGAAATAGTGGAGTTCAAATCCAGTTAAATCTAGTCATATTAAGCTTCCAATTCTAAATATAATATATTTGTTAGTAGAATGATTGTGACTGATGGGGTGAAAAGGGCATTTGTTGTCCTGAATGTTCATGTATTTTGTTATTTCTTGAAAAACAGTGCTAGCATTTAGTCTATTTAGGTATTAACCAGAAAAAGGAGAAGAAAAAGAACATTGTTAAAATTAGCAGTTTTATTTACATCCTGCACAGTGGAAAAATTCAGAAGAGTGGAGGGGGATGGGTGAGGTACAGTTTGAGAAAGGAGGAAGGAAAGAAGAGCGAACAGTGAGATGCTGATAATTCAGCACACCACAGTCAGACCCAACCCATCCCCACCATGCTGCTGAACACACACACACACACACACACACACACACACCAAGCATCTTAATGCATGTAAAAGGCATACATGTGTTTTAAATAGGTTAGCCATAGGCTAATGGGCACAAAGTTGTTCTGCTCATCTAACTTCCCAGTAAGATGAACGCATTCAACCCAAAAAGTGTAAACCACACGAAACACACGCGCAGGCTAAATCTGAGCCGCAGAGAAGCCTGTTACGTCAGTATGTTTTCACACTGCGGTAGTGTCTCTTTGTCTGCTTGTCGACCAGCCAGCTGTAAGATGGAGGGCGAGGAATATTCTTTTAACGAACCATTTCATACACAGAATGTACAGCATGCTCATTTTTAGTTTCGATGCACCATTGTTCTGATTTCGATGAGTGTCTCGATGATCATGGTGTTGTCTGGTGTACATGACTCGGTGTTTGTAGAGATAAGAGATGGTGTGTGTACACAGGTTGTTAGACCCAGATCTACTCTGTACAAAAGGCTAAACAGGAAAAAGAAGCACCGTATGTACATGTTTGCATTAACACGCTAACACGAACTGGGTTTAGGATGTTTGCATGCATGTTAATGGGATGTGGCAACCTTTTGTCCACCCGTGTAAAATATCAACACACAGAAATTAAAAAAACATCTAATTCCAGTAAGATTTTGAGGAATTCCTCCTTGTTTAAGAGACTCTAAGTAAAAGCCGGCACCGGTCAAACTGATGAAATTACAAATGAGCTGAATCGAACGGGTTCAGTTATTTTCAGAGCCACGCCTCACGAAAAAAAGCATCAGCTGCTTCCCTCGAACAAACAAACCTACAATACCGCTACAGCTGGATAAAGACATTAAAAAAAAACTTATTCCAAAAATCAGACCCATGTTAGCTGAGGTGTTTTAGCTCCGATGCAGTAAAGACAGAATCCAAAGCATTGAGATGAACCCGAAGGGGAAAGAAGAGAAACGACGCAGAGAAACGAAGCAGAGAAGCTCCAGAGAGCGATTCAGATGCGTGAAGGGCCTCAATAAGACGTGGTTTAGATTTATTTTTTTATAAACATGGATGTATTAATGCTTTGACTCCAGGTTCTGCTCAATGTTCGCAGGGGGGCCTTCACAAATACACACACACACACTCACAAGTGTGTTTTGTTATCCTTATGGGGACCGTCCATTGACTTCCATTGATTTTAGTAACTAGATTTATACCTAACCCAAACCCTTTTACTAACCTTAACCATTACTGATCTATAACTAACCCTAAGACTAACTAAAACTCTATTCACACCATACCTAACCCCTAACCCTAAAAACCAGGCTCTTCGGTCCCTACAAGAACCCTCGGACCCCAGAAAGATAGTAAAGGTCAGGAAACTGGTCCTCAGGAGGTCAGAAATACAAACCCACACACACACACACACACACACACACACACACACACACACACACACACACCATGGACTGGACTGATGGGATTATAGACTGATGCTATAGTCACTTTGTTTGTCTCTCTTTTCTTCGATCTGTCTTTCTGTCCATCCGTCCGTCAGTCCATCTGATTATATAATTTGGATGTTCAGGATTTGAGTCTGATATCAGTAATTTATTAAATTAAAAATAAAGCTGCATACTGATAGCACTGTCACTCTGTGTGTGTGTGTGTGTGTGTGTGTGTGTGTGTGTGTGTGTGTGTGTTTCACAAGGTGGCTGACAGCCAGCCTCCTGCCGTCACCGTGGAGTTGTTATATATTACAGGCTGCAGCATTTGCTTGTGTGTGAAAACAACATATAAAGAGAGATTTTTGTTACAAAACACAAACTAATTATTTGATCTCATCGAGATTTTGTGGGAATAAAGGAAAATGGCGGGAAAATCTTTGTAAGTGTGGTGATATTTCAGCTTTAGCCTTTCTGGCACTGGCTGAAGCTTTGTTTACTTATTCTCTGTCCGGGAGACAATGTCCTCTGTTCGGAGTGCCGTGTTGACACATGTTAGTGCCGGCTGATTAGCCGACACATAAAGAGACACGCAGCCCCTCCATCACTATTCGGCCATCTTGTCTCGCGGTCCGTACACACTGGTCGAGTGGAGGTTTATTTGTGAGAGAGAAGCTTTTGTTCAGGAGAGAACGAAGGAGGGAGAAGACACCGTGAAAAATTGCATAGATCGCAGCCAAGTCCCACTGAACCAGGATGTTTGTCTCTCAATGATTTATTTACCTTTCAACTCAGCAGATCTAAATTCAACCATATTTAATACCAAAAATACAGATTTTCTTTCTGCAGAGGAATTTGTAAAAGATAAATCTGTTTGCCAATAAATTAGGACAAAGGTGTAGATGTGTTTAGGTGGTGTGTCAGATAAGTACTTCAGTGTCTATTGTCTCCTAAGTGGATTAACAGAGCGGTCAGTGAGACAGTCAGTCAAAGTGGCAGCCATAACCATTATTTACAAACCCGTGTCGCCTCTGTCGCTTCACATTCTCCCACCATGCTGATTTGTCTCCTCCAGCTGTCTCACAGTAGCAGGGTAGAGTTTGTTTAGATTCCACGTGTAATCTGTAGAAAAAAAAACAACCAAACAAATTTTTAAAAAGCATGAACGAAGGAACTTTCACATTTCATTAACTCACAGACTTTAATTCCATTTAAGACTCGTGACTCTCATCGGCTTTATATTACAGATGTTTCAAAAACCCAAAGAAAACTGGAGCTTTCTGCAGAAACACTATTATTTTAAAACATTTGAACATTTTTGAGAAGAAACAAAGTGGATTGTCTTTTTTAAAAAAAGTATCTTGAAATTTGGATTTTTGTGAAGGATTTCTGAAGCTTTTAGACTGAAAGGGTTTTTGTGAATTTGGCACATATTTAAAAAAAAAACACATAATTATTTTAAAAGAAACATTGAATCAGCCATTTTTATTATCTATGAAACAACTAAAGAAAACATAAATCATAAATAATCATTACAGTATTGTTTATTATATTTTGGACCTATTGTTCTCTAATTTAAACAACACAAGAGTCAAAAGGGATTTATGTGCTAATGATTAATATAATATTTGTTTCTATTGCTGTTAGAATATATATTTATATGAAAGCTGTTAATACGGTTTCTTTCCTCTGTGTTTATAGTGAACACTGAGTGACTGATAGATTATCAGACTGGGTTTCAGGTTTTTTTCGTTTCCTCGTATGAAATGAAGAGATTTGACTGAGTGGCACGGCACAGCTCCCCCTCTGGCAGCTTCACATCTCTCACGCTATCCAGAAACATTCCATCTTTCATCTGATGCATCCAATCTGCTTTTATTACAGAAAATTCCACCTTAAATTAGTTTTTATTATTATCTTAATAAAATAAACCTATAAAGATTAAGAGTTTTGTTTTAATTAGACCAATAATTCAGACAAAATCAAATGTAACAACAGAAATAATATTTTTATCAAACACATTTATTTACATGTGAATGTTATTTTTTTTTTTTTAAACATGCTTATTTACACCTCCAGCACATGTTAAGGAGTAATAATTATTTCTTACATGTTACATGAAAACTATCAGTTTAATTTAATGTAACGTGTTAAAGTGATTCTGATTAATAAAAACTCACACGTGCACTTGAGCTGGTCGTCGTTCTCGCAGCGGTCACGACGTTCACTTCATGTCTCTCCTTTCAGATTTATTAATCACGTCTGTATAGATAATAAATACCTGCATATTTCAGATTAGTTATCGGTCTGCGTGTCTTATCTCTGCGTCTGTGTTTATACACTTAACCTTTCCTGTGCACCGATGAGACGATAAGATTTCAGTATGTTTTAAGTGATGTGTGATAGATGTTACTGTGATTAAACTTCCAAGGCCCTGAAATCAGCTGATCTCTCTCTCTCTATTCCCTTCATGTTTTTACTATATATTTTCTTCTTTGAGAAGTATTTCAACATATTTATTCTGAACAAAGCTGCATTTATTACTATGTTATATATTTTTAGGATCATGTGCTGATTTACAGGTAGAAAACTATGTTTAATAAGAGGGTTTGAGTGAACTGAGGGGTTTTATATAAGAATCAGAAAAACGTCTCCATCCACGGGTCAAAGTTTCAATTATAAGTCCTCATTTCCTACTCATATGTTGATTTGTTTGTTTTAGTTTTTTTTTTAATTCTGTATAAATATCTCTTAAAAAGATAATAAATTGATTTTATTTCGTTCTAAGTCAAATTCTAAATTTTTAGGAACAGGATGTTGTTTTGAATGAATGAAGGTTTGTGTGTCCCTCTGTCACCGTGTGTGTGTGACCGTTCAGTCAGCTGTTGGCTGTGACTCGGGCCTGCGTTCACCACTAACTGTCTGTGTAAACACAAATGTTGTTGTCAGGGTGCGTTTGCATCGCACACTTTTCAGCTTACACTCACAACACCTTCAGATGTTGATGTTTTTACCCTTTTTTTCTGCTTATATCGCTCTCTCTCTCATTCACACACTCACACACACAAAGGCAGGCAGACGTATGCAGGATCAGTCATGCTGGAGGTTGTTGAGGTGCCGCTTTGACATTGTTGTCTATAAGCTGCTTTGGAGCAAAGGGAGAAGTTCTGAGGACAATTCCAAACGGTTTGTCCAAGTGAGGGTTTTCTCTCTGCACGCAAAGCTTCACCTCACTGAATCACTGATGGGGAACGGGGGGGTCGTTTGTTCTGATTCACCACTTCATGTGTGAATAAAAAGGAGCAATTGATTTACTAATGACGGCGTCCTCCGTCTTAATAAAAACGGAGGTAACAAGCCTGTCGTTGTTGGTTCTGTGACGTTTGGAGGCCTTTAAATGGATTAGCTGGAGGTGAAGTGGAGGCAGATCATCTTGATGCTGTGGAAAGATGACTGTTTCAGATAAACCTGAAACAGCTGATGTGTGTATGTGTGTGCTCAAATTTGCTGAAAATAACCAGATTATAATTACTGAATTATTGTGCAACAAAACGAGTGCAAATAATCTGTTCGGTTCTGATTTATAGAATTAATTTGAGGAGAATCGGTGCTCTCCATTATGCTCCTCTTCATCTCGACCGAAGACTCCTGGCTCAGGCTGCTGATGCTCAACACGCAGCCTCCACTCAGACTATTACATGGTGCGTTTTTGCAAATTACTTAATGATAAACGTGCTTTCCGTGCACACATTAGAGTATTTCCAAACAATTGGATTTTGTGATATATGTGCGATAGTGGATTTAAATGGCTTCTCATGTTTGGTCTTTTAAAAAAATCCTCCTGTTGTCTTGTTTCCAAATTAAAAAACAATCGGGCATCTGGAATTACACCTCGCTCATTATCGCTCATCAAACCAACATTTACATTCTCTCTGGGCATGTTGAAATCACGTCTTAGTTCCTGATGATGTGAGAATAATAAAGCTAGTCTTTGTGTCCTGCTGTGAATGTGACACAAATTGCACATAAATCCAGATGTGACAGGCTTTATTAAGCAGCTGCTGACAATAATCCATCTGATAAATGACTTTGAGGAGCTTTAAACCCCCTCAGCTCCAGCGGCAGCTCTCCATGAAGAGTTTTTAATTCCAGAGTGTCATCATGAAATGTAATAAAATATCAGGAAGCAGCTTGAAATCCAGCACCAGAGATCTCCGGCTGCCCCGCGTTAAATAAACCAGGTTGAATGTTTTAGAAGAAGTCAAATAAAGCTGAACTCAGCTGTGAACACGGTCTGCAGCCGTCCTCGTATTTAGGCGTGCTGTGCTAGTCACCGCGCTGTGCTGTTGGTGAACACTTGTGATGGATACAGAACATGAAATCTCAGCGTGGTTCTGCAGGTACATCTCAGTGCCTGCACATCACACAGCTGTCACTGGGTTTCAGCTGTCTCTCAGACCTTCAATTTCATCCTGCAGAAATCCGTATGAGTGTTGCCTCTCAGTGCAGGATAGAAGATGCAGGATGGAGGACCTTTACCATGGCAACCACTAATGCAGTATAGATGCAGGCACTGCTGCTGTAATAACACAGGACTCATGGAAGGCAGGTGAAATGTTGTGCAGGCGGTTTAAATGAGGGCCTTTGATGTCTGCTGCGGTGAACTCTAAATCCCATTCGGCTCTGCTGTGAAGATCAGGTTATTGTTTCCTGTATTAGTTCGGCCTCACAGTATTCTCTCTATTCAGCAGCCTGTAGCCAACAAAAGAGTCTCTCCTCAACATGGCGTCCTGCACTGGCTCTGCAGCCTCACTTTCATTTTTCTGTCTTCACATTGTTTCCTATATCGCCTTATGTTGCCCAATCCTGATAATCCGCCTGTAGTCTGAGTCAAAGTTTGGATGGTGCTGCGTCCCGTCACCTTCATCAAGGATGTGACTTTTATATCCGTCTCTAACTCCTCTCCACACAGCGGATTACAAGTGAGCGAGGTTTTATAAAACAACACCTGATAGATTAAAAAAACTATCAACTTTTAAACTAATCTTTTTTATATACTAGTCTAAAAGTACTTGGTTTAAAGAAACTATCAGGTTACTTTGTTCTGCAGCCCTAAAAGTATTTTTAAAAGACAAAAGGCCGCAAGTCAAGAACCTCCTGACCACAGTGTCCAACATTCCTTCTGTGAGTCATGTCAATAGCAGTTCTCTGACCTGCTGCTGCCGCCGTCACCGTGTGAGTGTGTGTGTCCCTTCGTGTGTGTGTGGGGGGGGGTGTTTGTTTTGTCTGCCCCTATCTATAGCTTTGAGCTGCCCCTTTCTTTTTATGGAGAGAAAGAAACCACACCCCTCGGGCCTGAGCTAGTGTGTGTGTGTGTGTGGCGGGTCCTCTCATGGGATTTGTGGATTTTTCTTTTAAACTTTCTGCTCCAACACAATGGCTACGACACACCAAATACACACACTCCTGAGTGAAACACACACAACACACACACACTTATCTAAAAGTTATGGGATCTGATACATAAAAACTCTAAACATGTGTACAACACAGGAAGATCTATTTATATGTTGTACAAACACTGTTAGAGATTTTTATTTTAGCTTTAAAATATGAAACAATGAAAAACGTTTTAGAGAAAATACACACAGAAACTCATCAGATACAAGTATTTCTAGATTTCAGATGTGTCTATAAATACACTTATTATTACAAAAACTGAGACTGAATGTGACCTGATTTTCTCTTTAAGTATATAAACCCTGGAGGGACTGAAACACACCTGTCTTTATGTGTATGTGTGTTATTTGTGTAACAGCGTGCTCTGTGTTACCGGGCATGTCCTCTCCTGAGTCCGAGCTGAAGGTTCTTATCCTGCAGATCCACACAGTCACGTCCAGATGAATTCACAAGATGGCTACTGCTTCTTTCAAGGTGTTTCTAAAAACACCTCCACAGTTTGACGCACCCAACGAGTTCTGTTTTATCAGCTTTTATCAGCGTTTGCAGTCCAGGTTTCTGTTTTAAAAGCACGTAGAAACATTAGGACTGTTTTTTAAAATAACAATGAAGTTTTAACCAAATTCAGCTCTGCAGCTTAGATCGGTGCAAAAAATACAAGCATAGATACCCAATGATAATAATTATTATTATTATTACAGTAAACAAATAATAGAATAATCTTCTGCTTTTATCATTAGAATTATTATTCTGTGTGTTTTTGAATGAATGGTGTGTTTGTATAAATCTTGGTTAATGAATCCATTCCTGGTGTAAATCCTCAGCGAGCTCCTCGTTGGAACATGAAACGGCCTCTCCAGCTGCAGAGTGAGAGCTGTGTGGGCTTCCTGAAGTGATGCAGCACCAGAGAGCCCCGGCGTGTTGAAGAACTGAACAGTTGTTTCAGTGCAGCCTCGTGGTTAAAGGGCCCTTCTCCACCGGCATCATGAATTAATCTTTGGTAGGATCAAAACCAGAATCAACAGAAATGGGAGGTCTAACCTGACGTGTCCTGAAAGTCCAGTCGGTGATGAAACCAGGATGGAGATGATTGAATGTGACCCACATTGTGGATGAAATGTACCTGACTCTATCAAAATGTGTTCATTTCCATAGAAGCTGAATCCAAACAAGCAAATGTTACTCCATCTCTGTCCATTTTTGAGTTACTGTATATCAATATTATTAACATTATTTATCAAGTGCATTTCTCTTTAATCTCTTACTGTCGTGTTCAGGTTTTAAACAGTCACTTTTTGAACTGCAGCATCTCTCAGCACAGATTTGCAGCTGAAAACTTCCACCTCTGACCCGATTCTTGTTTGTTATCCTGGGCTGAATTAGCTGTTATCATCCTGCGGAGCCTGACAGGAGGAAGTCGATTTGACAGGTCTAAATTTAACAGGCGAAAAGCAAGAAATTTCCATAAATAATTTGCAGTGAATCTGATGTTTTTTTATATAATCAGTCAAAAGTTAACCTTTTAAAGCTGATGCTGCTTGTAAATTCAGGACTCTACCAAGTTTATGCAGACACTGATAGACATCATGGATTAGGTTTCAATAGGATCAATGAGGCCTCCTGCTTGTGATTAAAATCTAACATGAACTCAAACTGGACTCTGGTTCTTACTGGCATATTCTCTAATATGTATCTGCTCACTGGGATCATAAAGTACAGAAAAACAAGTTATTTTGAGGAATTAGATCATAAAAATCAGCTGAAATCAGACGTATATGCTGCTTTGATTTTAGTATAAAGCACCAAACCTGAGGCAGTGATCCTTCGATATACTGTATATCCAAATACAAGTTCTTAGGAAAGCTTTGTTTAGGTTAGGTAAACAACATTTCATCACTACAAAGGCAGGTATGTCTATTCATGAAGGAGTTTACAAGTACTTTCTACTTTACAACAGTGCACTTGTGAGCAGGCAAACCCTTTAATGTGCAATTGCCATCTAACACAAACATGATTATGTCAGACACTACTTGTACCATTCTTTCTGTTCAAACAGGCCTTTGTGATAATATATTTTAATGTACTTTATCAAAGCTCTTTTTAAGCATCTGCACTCACAAACACGCTCTCTATTGTTTGATATTCTGAACGTATAATGGAAAAAATGTAGTTTAAATGCTTTGTGTGAGAGCATGAGCCGACTTCTGATCACAGGCCTGTCAGCTGACTGCCTGATTACCAAAACTTCCTCACTGAGGTATATTTCTGACTGTAATCAGAAATCTACCCTAAATGTGAGTCCTGAAGTGACTCATTTGTTGCTTTTTGGTTTTGAAATCACGCTCTCGTGAGATCATGTGACTCCTGTGAACTCACTTGGGTTTCAAACCTCTTGGCTCTCAATTTAAACAGAGTGACAGCCGTAATTCTCACTGTGGTTTGAAAGCAATTCAGAAATGTAATCGATCACTCCGAGTTACCGTAAATGTTCATGTTGCAATCTCATGACACCGAGTGGAGTCACACCAAGTTCATGCTGGGTGAGATGATTCTTGTGAATCCTAACAATTGCCTGCAGTTTCTGATGAAGTTCAGCTCTCAGTTATCTATTCCACCCACATGCTGTAAATAAAGGTTAATGAAGTCGCCTCTAGGCAGATGACATGAGGGTATGTTACCTTTGTTTGCTGGTGACATTGCCTCTTTCTGACTAAGGGAATATTGTAAATGTACATCATCTGCTTTACATCTTTTATTACAGAGACCAAACACTGATGAAGGGGACCTGTAACGCATACTGAAATTTTGATACAACGGCCTCTCTTCAAATTAAGTTAATATAGAACCAAACAGAACGTCGTCTGAAAATTAATAGCTGTGATCTCCAAATAAAAGGGAGATCACACTGTTTGCTTAAAGGACCTCGGCTATGCTCACAGATCACTAATAACTTTAATGGTTCAGTAAAGTGCAGTTCGGAAATAGGCCTGTTTAATCTAAGTCTGCAGCATTTGTGAAGAAAACATCTCATTAGAAATGCCCACAGCGTTTGATCAGTCGCACCTGTAACAGAAAGATTTGCTGAAACTCAAATTCAACATAAATGAATATTATGAGAAGAGTGAGAATCAATCACCCACTTCTTTGATTTGTGAGAGTCCATGTAATTTATAAAAACAGCTGTTTATTTCATCGGTAGACAGGCATCTCTGATTTTCAAGTTGAGCACACATGCAGGTAACAAGGAAGCTGGTCCAACCTGAATGACTAGCTTTTATCACCTGGAGGCAAATTCACTGTTTTTATTTATCCATAGGAACTAGTGTTTGTGAACAAAACAAGCCAGATTCTGAATCTCACTGTTTGTCACTGAAATGTTAAATATAAGAGCTTGAAAGACACAAATGCACAATAAATCAATCAACAAATCAATCTGTATATAAATGAAAAGTAAGCTAGATGCAAGTTTTAGTTTTGCTTTGTGAATTACTGCTTTATTGGATATTTGATCCTGATCTAAGTAGGAAATAGCTTATTTTCAGAGTAAACCTTTTTGAAGTGCTTTTCAGAATATTTTTATTTTCTGTTAATTTTGTGCTTTTGTTCATTGTCTGTAATGTTATTTATTGTTTTTTTTTATAAATATAATTTTGTTTTATTGGGCGAATTTGTCATTTGTACTAATGCTTAAAAATCTCAGTTTGAAGAGTGTAACTTTACTGAAGAGAAATAAATGGCCCGTGTTTTCATCAGACCGAGTTCTCGGTTTTAGGGATCGGATTTCCTTTTCTACCGTGCTGGAACTTCATTCCGTTGTGTATTCATACTCCAGTCCGAGACCGAGATTGCGGCTCACTTCACCCCCTAAACTAGCCGGTGTGTCAATCCAGATAACAAGGTTATTATGATGTAAAAATACAGACCGATCTAAATTAAATTAAAAGACAGATTTAAAAAATACATATATGCACATTTAGACTCTATTTTGTTAGAAAGCACGGCAGGATATGAGGGCACTGAGGGTGTTATCCGGTCTATATAAAGGCTCCGCCATCTTACATTTCCCAGTCTCTGCTGTTCGGACTGCGTCAGTGTTCACAGTCTGCGGCTGCCTGCGGAGGGAGTGGATGAGGGCTCCCCGCTGACACTCGTCTGCACAATTTCAGAGTTTATTTTCCTTTTCCAAGTGGTTTTTATTCTCCGGAACCCAAGTTGACGGATTTGCTGTATTGACAAGGGTAGGCTTCAACATTTAAATAATCGGCTTTTTAAACTGTATTACCCCTTTTCTTGTCCGGCACTGTGTGAACGCCAGCGGGAATGGACCCGGTTGTTGTGTCCGGGCCGGTCGGTCGGTGCTGCTGCAGCTGCTTTCACGGCAGGTATTCAGGATGTACAAGCCACCGTCTGATGGGAACAAGCGAATTTACTCAAAATACTTGCCCACTTAGTGTATTGTATGTGCGGTTCTTCCTGACCATTTTAGCAGTTTTTTTCTGAATAGCTACACCGGTGTTTTGGATTATATTTCTTCCAGTTTATTTTGGAAACGTGAGAAGCTGACGTGGATCAAACGCGAGCAGCTCGTGCTTTTTAAAAGTTTACATTGACAAACATTGGCTTCCCTGGTAAAGCTTCTAGGTTTAGCGACATTCCTTATTTCTGAGTCATGTTTGTGCTGCTTGGCTTTTTAAACGGAGGTGAACAAACCTGCGGGTGAAGCTTGTTGGGAGTTTACGCAAAACTTAAATTAGCTTGAGGTATTGTATAAAACGGGATTTAAACGTTTGTCCGAAGTTTTAAAATCCATTTGTGTGCTGATATGATCAACTTGTAGGGTTTAGTTTTAGATTGTGTGTAGTTCGTTGGTCAGGGAGTGTTTTCCTTCTTGATTTAAACAAAGACCGACAAAATTCCTCAAGCCGACGAGCTTCGCGAGGAAGACGAGGAGGAGCCACGGTGTGAAATTTGAGTCGGTGGTGTTGGAGCAAAGTAAAAGTCCGGGGCAGCTGTGGACGAGGGGCGGGACAGTCCCGTTCGGGTGGAAACTTGCTGTTTTATTAAACGTTCAATCGCAGACAAACTTTTATATGAGCTTCTTCTGTGTGGCCAATAATTGTATTTCACTGTTGGACACATGCGTCAACACTGGGAAGGAAACTGAGGAAATTGGATGTCTTTCATTTCACCTCCTACAAAATACGTCTAAAAACCTGTTTTCGGGGGTGTAATAAAACAAAATGTAATCATTTTAAATCATGTCAGTTTGGAGAGAACTCGTTTCATCTGTTTGCCTCTGCTCAGCAAGCATTGCGTTTTCTTCTATTGATTTTTTCCAGACCTCGTTAAAATATCTTGTTCGTTCGTGTTTTTGCTGCTGTGAAAACCCCCAAACTGAAATGCACAACGGAACAATAAAAACTAACAAACTCGCTATCTCGTCAGCATTTTTTCTGACGATGCATTGAAAATTTTCAGTCGGAAACGTGGGTGTTATATCCGAGAACGTGAGCGGTATGTTTGAGGTAATAAAGAAATACCACAAACCTTTTCCTCTGGTCTTGTTTTCGCCGGAACACGTCAGTTTCTTGTGAACCGCAGTCTGGTGTCTAGGTGTAGAAAATGACAGCCCGGAAGTTGGGATGACTTTAGTATCATTTAGATAATTGTTCTTGTGTGATTAAAGATGGTCTGTTTTTAAACCTTCTTAGGAACATGATATCTTACAATGCAATTTATTTATTCTCAATTATTAGACTTTACAAAAGCCACATTGGTGTATTTTTCTTCTCGTTTCTCCTCAGACATCTTGCATTTTTCAGCTGAGAGACAGAATAAAGGTGTGCAGCAGCTGCAGATATTTGGTTCATTGTGGTTGTTGGCAGCCAGCTCTGAGTGCTGCTGACCCCGCACATTACACGCCCCAGCCTGTGGCAGCTCCTTTCTCTCTGCTTTTACCAATAAAATGACCTGTATAGGATCATTCACTCATCTGGATGTTTGTTAAACCCTGTTTTTGTTTTGTCTGTAAGGTAAATATGCTGAATTACAACTGTTCAGTTGTAATGCTGTTCTCTAAAATATTTCTTATTTTACTCTGTTGGTTTATTCTAATTTAATACACTTTACAGATGCATGCCAGGAACAGACCATAAATACAAGCGTCTACAAGCCAGTGGGCTGTAATGGAAATTAGCGGGAATTGAATTTTTGTTTAGTTAGTGGTGTTTATATATTTATATTTTATTTTGACTCAGAAATGCTCAGATTTGCTAAAATAATCCCTTTAAAATGATGATTAGAATTTACTGGAACAGAGTTTGCATAAGAAGTTTATATTTGATTTGTTGTAGTTCAGATTTTTGGTGACTCTATTTAGAGGCTCATAACATGTCACATAACTTAATATATCAAGTAAGGTTTAATTTGGGATGATTTTAGCTAATTAACTGACTGCGGTAGTAGGTCTGTAATCCCAGCCAAGATTACAGTCTCTGTGCACTTCATATCCTACAAATATCAAACGTTTTTTTTTTTTAACATAACTTTTTTTTTACTCCTAATTTGTTAAATCTGCTGCAACACATCTGTCTTAGTCTTTGAAGTCTGATTTCAGCTCTGCATGCTGTAACTTCTGACTGTAAATGGTTGAGCTCTCTCACTTTTTAAGTTATTTTATTTGCCAGTTGTTCGTTTATAAACTCAAACCATTTGCAGAACACACTGTTATTAGAGTATACAGGTGCACGCACATTGCTTTTGTCTTTCCACTCATGTGCAAGACCTCTTTGTTTTACTGCACAGGACAGTTCAGTCGCTCTTAGAGCTGGTGTGTCAGGCAGAAAGCATCTGGTTTCAATTATATGGCTTCTAACTGCACCAGGCACAACTCTACATATCGAGTTTCACATCTGGCTTCAAAGAAACCTATCATTCAGAATTTTCTTGGCTGGGCTGCCAGCTTTATCTCCCAAGAACTTACAGAAACAAGGACCAAATGACAAAACTTAACCTTTTAACTTGCCATTTTTGTCTCAGTTGGAGGTTAAAACTTTGTTTCCTGGAAACAAAAAACAATTTCCATTGCCAAATAAAAGAGCCACTTAACCACCAATGTGAATCATAGCTGTTTCATTGCGTGCTTTGATTGTATGTTTGATTTGTATCCAGACTTGTATGAGACATGTGGCTCCCATTAGGACTGAGCTGGGTTATGTGGGGGCAGAGCAGTAGTTCTGGAAGGATGGCGTGTGAACAGCAAATTTGGGTTGGTGCATTTGTGGTTTAAAGCAGCAGCCTTGGACCCTGATTCAAGCCTGTGTTTTAGTCACTCAGCTGAATTAAGATGGTCTGGCTCTCCCTGGATGTTTTTGCTCACTGGCAACCAAGAAGGTCCTTCAGTCACTGGCGCTGATACTAACCTGAGTCTGCAGTCGGCTGCTTTTGGCCGCCTTGTGTGGAGGTTTTGTGTCATGAAGCTTTTTTCAGAAGGAAGATGGTTTCAAGTACATGTAGAATAAATTACTGAATTCCATGTTGATCTCTTAATGAAATGATTTAAAAACGTAATTGTATACTTCTAAGCTCCACGTGTAGTTTACCATTTTCTCTGTACATTAAAACACAAATTACACTTGATCTAAACATCAACCCATCCGAAATCCCTGAATCTAAATGTCTTTTATAGTCTGTTGTTTGGGTTGAATTCTACTAGATTTTCGTTTCCAAAGCAGAATCATTTGGCTGAAGGCAAGTCCCAGCTGGTGGCAGATTGCAGCCTGGAAGTTGTAACTTTTTGCCCAAAATAACTAGTGTAAACAGTGGAGTCTCAGAAATATGCCTCAATGTTTGTCCTGGGTTTTTGGTTCATGTAGAAAATATTACAATGTCAGGTTTCAACTAGAATCTCTTGAACTGGATTCTAAATGTGCATTTTAACCAAAAACATTAGTAAAAATTTTAAAGGCCTGGGTTTTTCAGTTTGTAGGATTATTTTAGTCATGAATTTGTTGCACTGAGCTCTGAAAGATGGTGGATTAGGCAAATTAGGTCTGCAAGCATTTGTCAGTTCCTGTTGACACTGTCATGTTAAAGTACTGGAGCTGCTGCTGGTCTAGCAAAGGAACCATAAAATAGACCTCAGCCGTGTTTGTTTTTTTGTGCAGGAATTATACTGGCTTAATTTGAGTTTTGTCTGAGTTGTTCTTCCTGGAATTGGTTTGACTGCTGCTGCTCACAGTGTGAAGAACGTCTCGGCTAGTTGAGATAAATGAGTCTGAAGCTATTTTCTTTGGTACAAAAGTTCAGTTTGAGAGAAGGTTAAATCATAGGATGAGACAAAAATGCAGTGTTCTGAAAATACTAGAGTAATAAGAAAAGTTGACTCCCAACCCCGTCTCAGAGGTTCTGGACCATTTCAAAGGTGGTTCCTCCTCTTCTGGACTGTTTTTGGGTGAAATGATTTCAGTTTCATGGAGTCAGGAGGAGTAGACTGTTGAATCAGTTTCTTTGGTCAGCTGTTCAAGTTATGATCCAGAATTTTACTGTGGATTATATAAATAGTGTTTGAGTCATTTGTTGCTAAACGTGCTTTAGTCAGTATTGTCTCCTTCAAACCCAGTTTTCTCTCTTGGTTTAGAACTCAGATTTTCTATCACTAGAGCTTTTAAACAAAGTGACCCCCCCCCCCCCCCCCCCCCCC
>SSNP01000013.1:248899-306119 GCA_006937955.1 Pachypanchax playfairii | reverse complement strand
CCCCCCCCCCCCCCTCAACACACAATCAATTCTCTCAGCTGTTAATGGACTATCTAGTCTATGAACCTTGTAAAGCTCAGCAAACTAACAGCTGTCTATTTTTTCAGGATTTAAGTATTTTGGGCTTTTGCAAACAATTGGTAATCAAGGTCCTCTTTCTAAATATGTAGTTATATAAAACATCAGTCTGGCGTCTGTGACGAGGAGCTTCCTGCTTCTGTCAGAACAGAATTAGTGCATATAAAGAGATTCATGGAACCAGGTGTAAACAGTTTTTTTAGCATGTATGATGGTAAATTTGATTTTTGATTAAACAGCTGATCCTTGAGTCTTGAAGCACTGATTGTTAGTCGGTTTGTTCTCAGGAGGAAGTGCAGTAATAGTCACACCCAGTGTCTAATTATTAAAATATGTTTTTTCACACATTTGTGTCCCTCATTGTGCCTCTTCAGCATTAGAACAGATCCAGACTGGTATGTTTTGACTGAAATGTATTAACTTTTTACTCCTGTTGAAAAAACAAATGTACTTCTGAAAAGGTCTCATGAAAGGATTTAAACTCTGAGCCCATAGTTTTTGTTTTAGCAGAGACCTTTGTAGGCATTTTCCATTTTTGTTTCTGTCACAACATTTATCTTTCAGTATGCATTGAAAAGAAAAAAAACTCTTCAAGTTTGCCTTTTTTTTCCTCCCAAATTAATCTCTTTAGCCTTCTCTACCTCTCCTGCCATTGCCAGTATTTGCTTGTGTGCAGTGTGGTTTCAGCTTCAAAGCCAGTGCAGGAATGTGCGTGCCCTCCTCCCTCCCTTTGCCTCTCTCCACCCAGTGCTCCACTTCCCTCGTCCTTCCTCACTTAAATAGTTGCTAGCTGCTACACTTAATGGAGGCTTTTGTGTGAGAGCTGGGGCTGTTTGCATATCTGTCTGAAATGGGAAGAGAAACCTTAAGAACGAAGGGAGGTGGAAAGGGAAAGAAAACACTGGAAGAGCTTGTCTGGAACACTTCTTTTGAACTAATATCCCCATTAATCTGCGTTTTCTCATACTGTTCTTACCACTTTGGTCCTTTTGAATGATGCTGCATGTCTGCAGTGAAGTAGATGGAAGAAGTGATAAATGCTACTGAAGCAGTTTTTTTTTTTTTCCCTCCACAGATCTGGAAGCTGTGTTGGCAGTGGTTTGAGAAAGGAACATGGCTTCCCAGGGTGAGTTGATGGACTTCAGACACACGTTCACTTTTACACCTTTGTTACAATTGCACACCTGTATTGAGTAGTTGGCAGCCACCCAAAATGATGTGTGGATCTATGTTCTCATTAAAGCACAGTCACTGACCTCACTGTCATCTGACATGATGTTTGAAGTTGAGTGTTGCTCTAATAACTGTGTTTCTTCTCTAACAGCTGATCTGATGGAACTGGACATGGCCATGGAGCCCGACCGCAAGGCAGCAGTCAGTCACTGGCAGCAACAGTCTTACCTAGATTCTGGCATCCATTCAGGAGCCACCACAACTGCCCCCTCCCTCAGTGGGAAGGGCAATCCTGAGGAAGATGATGTGGAACACAGCCAGATCATGTATGAGTGGGAGCAGGGCTTCAACCAGAATCTCCAGGACCAAGTTCAAGGTAAGTCGGAGCTCTTTGGATCGTTCTTAAGGAAGATTCTAAAGCACCAGTTTAACAGTCATTAGATTTAACCTAAAAAAAGCTTCTCCTGTTTGTTCTAGATATAGACAGTCAGTATGCCATGACACGTGCTCAGCGGGTCCGTGCAGCAATGTTTCCAGAGACTCTTGAGGAGGGCATGCAGATTCCCTCCACACAGTATGATGCTGCAAACCCCACTAATGTTCAGAGGCTGGCAGAACCATCACAGATGCTCAAACACGCTGTGGTCAATCTGATCAACTATCAGGACGATGCCGAGCTCGCAAACAGAGCCGTTCCAGAACTCACCAAACTACTCAATGACTCAGACATGGTAACTTTATATTTTATATATTATATTAACTGTGTCAGATCAGTAGTTTGATCAGTGCTGTTACTTCCATGTTCTCTAGGTTGTTGTTAACAAAGCAGCAGTGATGGTCCACCAGCTGTCAAAGAAAGAAGCTTCTCGTCACGCCATCATGCGCTGCCCTCAAATGGTGTCTGCGATCGTTAAGACCATGCAGAACACGAACGATGCAGAGACGGCACGCTGCACTGCAGGAACACTGCACAACCTTTCCCATCACAGAGAGGGACTGCTGGCTATCTTCAAATCTGGAGGAATCCCAGCTCTAGTGAAAATGCTCGGGTGTGTACAGAGAAGCTGCTGAAGGCTCTTCTCTGGGTTACAGCTACTTGGTGTGCTGTACTCAGAACTCGGGTCATTTTGGTTTTACACTGTGGAAACTAGTTATCCTGCGTGTGTTCTTTTGACTTTCTGAGGATCTTTGACACATAAACCTGTGGTGTGCCAGTACATGAAGAACAGATTAAAGTTAAAAGCTGTGAAGATGCTAGTCTTGGACAAACCAACTGAATGTATCAACTAAGTAAATATTTTAAAAATAATTTTGGTTGTTTGTCACAGCTCACCGGTGGATTCGGTTCTGTTCTACGCCATCACCACCCTCCACAATCTTCTCCTGCACCAGGAAGGAGCCAAGATGGCTGTTCGTTTAGCTGGTGGTCTACAGAAGATGGTGGCTCTGCTCAGCAAAACCAACGTCAAGTTTCTGGCCATCACCACCGATTGTCTCCAGATACTAGCCTATGGAAACCAAGAAAGCAAGGTGAGACTGTGCTGAGTGCACAGTGTGAATCCCATGTGCACAATCGGATGGAAGTATTTTGTTTGCTTGTTTGTTGGACATTTGGATGATAAAGCACTTCCTGTTTGTGTAGTTGATCATCCTGGCGAGTGGCGGTCCCCATGCACTGGTCAACATCATGAGAACTTACACTTATGAGAAGCTCTTGTGGACCACAAGCCGCGTTCTCAAAGTTCTGTCAGTGTGTTCCAGTAACAAACCCGCCATCGTAGAAGCTGGTACGTTTCTTTAATGTGTCATTTTTACCTTTAAATACATTTTAATACAATCAAAATCCCGTTTGTCTCTCCAGGTGGTATGCAGGCTCTGGGAATCCACCTGACAGAGTCCAGCCAGAGACTTGTCCAGAATTGTCTCTGGACTCTCAGGAACTTATCAGATGCTGCCACAAAACAGGTGGAGACAACTGCAGTTGTAAGATTAAATTAGTACTCAGATTTACTTGCTCAGCAGAGCGACATTGAGAAAGCAACATCAGTTGAATGTGTTATTGCAGCTTCTTGTGTTGTATAATAAATCTTATTGTTAATGCTCTCCAGGAGGGGATGGAGGGTCTATTAGGAACGCTGGTCCAGCTGCTCGGCAGTGACGACATTAATGTTGTGACTTGTGCTGCTGGCATCCTGTCAAACCTGACCTGCAACAACTATAATAACAAAATGATGGTCTGTCAGGTGAGCTGATGAACACTCAGAAGCTAAATTGAATTCTAATGTAAAAGAAAACTGGTTTCCTTTTACCACTATCATTTTGAACCTGATGTCCTGCATTTGTTATTTAATCTGTTACATAATGTGTCTCTTCAGGTTGGAGGTATTGAAGCGTTAGTTCGTACAGTGCTGCGTGCCGGAGACAGGGAAGATATCACAGAACCAGCCATATGTGCCCTGCGTCACCTCACATCTCGACACCAGGAAGCAGAGATGGCCCAGAATGCTGTTCGGCTGCACTACGGCCTGACTGTTGTTGTCAAATTACTGCATCCGCCATCACACTGGCCACTCATCAAGGTACACACCCACCAACACTCAAAGGTGTTTGGTTAATGGCACAATTACCTAATACACAACTTGCTCTTCCATCAGGCTACAGTTGGTTTAATTCGTAACCTGGCCCTGTGCCCTGCCAACCACACCCCGCTGAGGGAGCAGGGCGCCATCCCCAGACTGGTTCAGCTGCTGGTGAGAGCTCACCAAGACACGCAGAGACGTACCAGCATGGGCGGCACGCAGCAGCAGTTTGTGGTAAGAGCATCCTTCATTTCACAGCACAGTGAAAACTACTGCTGAGGGTTGAGCTGCAGGTGCATCATCATCATCACTGTGTTTGTTAGGAGGGGGTTCGCATGGAGGAGATAGTGGAGGGCTGCACAGGAGCACTTCACATCCTGGCCAGAGACCTACACAACAGAGTGGTCATCAGAGGACTAAACACCATTCCACTCTTTGTCCAGGTAAGAATGAGTTACTCTACTCAACTTTTTAGTGAATTTCTATGTCTGAGATGCTAATTTACCTGAGATTTCATGTTTCCTTGTGTGCAGCTGTTGTATTCTCCGATTGAGAACATTCAGCGTGTAGCAGCAGGTGTCTTGTGTGAACTGGCCCAGGATAAAGAGGTCGCAGACGCCATCGAGGCTGAGGGAGCCAGTGCCCCGCTTACAGAGCTGCTGCACAGCCGCAATGAAGGAGTTGGTATGTACACAGAATGGGATTTATTGTACTGCGTTATTTGCGTGGTCTGAGTTGCAGCTCTTTGTTGCTTTAAAAGCCTTTAAAGCATAAAACTGATGTTGAATTCTTCCTCAGCAACATACGCAGCTGCAGTTTTGTTCCGTATGTCCGAGGACAAACCCCAGGACTACAAGAAGCGCCTGTCTGTGGAACTCACCAGCTCACTCTTCAGGACAGAAGCAATGTCCTGGAACGAGGTACACACTGTTACTGCCATGAGGTTGTTTTTATTGGTATTAGTTTGTTTTTTGGTTTGTCTGTTTATCAAAATCTATGCTCTGCATGTTTTCTTTTAACCTGCTCGTCTTTATATCCTGAAAAAATACAAATAGTCAAACATCATTGTGTCAGTCATTTGATAACTGCTGCCTAACACTCGTGTATGTCTCTGAATCAACCTGCAGACTGGAGACTTGGGTTTGGACATCGGAGCACAAGGAGAGCCTCTGGGATACAGACCTGAAGGTGAGTAAACTGTGAAGCTGTGCGTGGACAGAACACCTCCAGGTGAAACAGTACAGAAGCAGTTAGACTGAGGCAGCGAGCGTCATCATCACAAACTCTTCTGACTGGTCATATCAGTGCAGTCTAATTTTTCTGCTGTCAGCTGCATCAGTGTGAGTTCTGATTGGGGGCGGGGTTTCCCCTCTCTGCTGTCACCCGTCCAGCTCGACCGCCTCCACACAGAGTTGCTGTTGGTGAACTTATTGAACATTCTAACTGCTGCTGCACACTAACCTGAACAAGGAACTGGATTAGAAGTTCTAACAGAACTGTGTTGTGGTTCGGTCTGCTGGAGGATGGACAGCGTGATGTGTTGCTGTGTGGTGTTTACCTTCAGTGATCGTACTACTGAGTGGCGGTGTGGTTTCTTAACATGCTTCTAACAACTGCTCTGCCTCCCCTGCTTCTCCTCCATCCACGCCCTGCTTCCCCAGACCCAAGTTACCGTTCTTTCCACTCGGGGGGTTACGGAGGGGACTCCATGGGTATGGAACCCATGATGGACCATGATCTGGGTGGAGGCCACCATCCGGGCCAGGACTACCCCCCTGTAGAAGGGCTGCCTGACCTGGGACATGCCCAGGAACTGATAGAGGGCCTTCCTCCTGGTGACTCAAACCAACTGGCCTGGTTTGATACCGACCTGTAAATACCAAGACCAACATTACACTACACTTTCTACTAGGTAAGATCGGCTTCTCACTCCAATAAGTAACTTTATATCAGCTGGATTCTTACCAAAGGTTGAACTCTGAGGAAGAAGAGTGAATTTACTCCCTCACTCACACTGATGCATGTTCAGACTGCTCCTGTTGCAAAGCTGTGTGATGTGTTTGATCTGTGTGTGTGGTCCTTTAACACCCCCCGTCCTGCCTGTAGTTTAACCCTTTGGTTTCTTTCTCTCCTCCTATTGCAGCTGTATCATGTGATCCGGATGAACCTGCATTGTGATTTGCCCATATGGAGGAGGCGGGGTTTCAGAAAGTGCCTGAAGAAGACTCAACGACAACAAGCAGAGTTTCCTGTTTATAGGAACTCCATTGGGACAAATATTTTAGTGCGGTTCGGTTCTGGTCTCTCAGGTTCATCTGGGGGACTCGCATAGACCTTGACAAACACAAATTTTAAACTAAACGATTTTCAACAACCCTTTTAGCTATTGTTTTTCATTATTACTACTTTTGGTTGTTTTACTTTTTTATTGTTTTCTTTAAGTCTGTAATGGTACAAACTGAAACTAACTTTTTCCACTCAAGTTTTTCTGCATTATGATACTGATTTGTTTTTCTAAGTCCTTGTATTTTAAGTCTGCAGTAGTGTTACCTTTTCTTTTTATAGTGGTGATTCTCAATCCAAGTAAAAAATTGGTCGAGATTTTAAATGGTGTCCAAACACTAAAGGTAATCAGCTGACTTGTATTCTGATGATCAAGTGTAACATTGTGTAGCTTTTGTATAAAAAACCTGAATTGGTAATCATGGTCCAAATATTGAGCTATTTTCTTGCTTTAAAGGAGGAGACTGATGTCTCTGCTGTTCCAAAGGGGGTTTAGCTGACCAAGCGGGGTGGGAGTGTCTGAACGGACGGGGTGGAGAAATGCTCCTATTGGTCTGCTGTTACTAAGGAGTGAAGTAGCGAGAGGCGCTGGTTGCTGTAGCCTGCTGTGTTCTGAAACAATAAAATGGACTGTCACTTCACACATACGTCTGTCTCATTTTAGATTTAAACTTCAGATGACTTGAAGAAAGAAATGATTGTGTTTATGATTAAATGAACGGTAACCTCGTCTGAACTGTTTAAGTTCTACATCCTCCATGTGGACTGCAGATATCCTGAAACTTGATGAGAGTCATCAGTGTACTCATCACGTCATGCTGTGCACATGCAACATTCACTCAGCCGGCTGATTTAGATTTTCCACAATGTTTCACTTTTATCAGAATGACTACAAACATTTTAATATCCACTGCAGCCACGAGCAGTTTGACAGATTTCACAGGATGCAGCTGATGTTCTGTGAAACTGCAAATGAATGTGGACACTTGATTTCACACTTGGCTGATGTGTTTTTCAGACTCCACCACACAGCCATCATTAACTGACAGTCACCTGTGGTCAGCAGGTGGTCACATGGCCTCACGCAGATTCAAACTCCAGTGTAATAACATTCAGAAAACTGAGTGAGTAATCAGGCAGGTTAAAGGTTGTGTCAGAGAACAGGCACCGACACACACTAATGGGTCATGTAATGAGCCAGTGTTCTGTCATTAAAGCTGACTGAGAGCATCTGAACTGACTCCAAGGTCAGAGCCGTGATGCATGTGAGTCTAAATTATTGCTCCTGCTTTAATCTTGGCAGTCTGCTGAACACTGGATGAGTGTTTCTGCATGTGCTGTCACGTAACTTTAGTGGCACAGCAATACTTTCAGCTGTCATTGATCCAATTTGTAGACGAGGTTTGTGGATGGATGAGTAAATTCTGTTATAGCATCATTTACAAGCATGTCAAAACTTCTAGAGGCCTTTCAGAGTTGCTAAATCTGGTTCTGATAATTATACTGTTTAAGAAACTACAATGACAACAAATTTTCTACATTTATTTAGTTTATATCAACTGAGTTTCTAACATTGAGTATTAATTGTTTAAAAGGTTTAACACAAAATGTCAAATTAATAAACCAAAACCAAAAAGTCTGAGTGCAAAAAATTTGTTTTAAAACCAGGAGGAGGAAGTTTCAGTAAAAACATTTTAAATAAAAGCTCTTACAAATGCTGGACCAACTCTGGTTGATCGAAGGCTTGAAGATGAAAAGATTTTAAGAGGCAGAGATTTCTTGAACGATTTCAGCAGCCAATGAAATCACATCACCATGACACCTAAGACAGGTAAAAACAAAGCAATTCACTATATAATCACCACAGAAATAAATGAGGTTATATCATGTGTATCACGTCTTCTTAATTTTTTTCAAAGGTGAATGTGACACTTCACAAGTTTTATTTAAACACCTTAGAAAAGCCTTCTGATGTACAAGTACACACATTTTTAAATGTATTTAATGCTCCAACACATGATTCTAGGTTAGATGACTTGATGTTCTGTAGAATCACCTAATGATTAGAATCAGGTGTGTTAGAGCAGAAAAATGTCTGAAACATGTCGGACGGAGAACCGGCACTGGACAACCAGTGGTCCATATGTTCTGATGGTCTGGCGACATCATCTGACACGCGTCACTGTAGCTCAGATTATTTATACAGATTCATCAGCAGGGGTTTCAGTTTGTAGCTCAGTGAAAACATCGCTCTAGTAACTTCTCTGCTCCTCCCTCCTTCTCATCTTCATCCCAGGTGTGTTTGAGAGCAGGCCGGCAGAAACCCACTCGAGCCTCGTAGTTAATTAAAATGTTTATAATTAATCTAATCAGGACACGTCCCAGAGGCCTCGGAAATCCTTGAAGGTTTGTGATCTTGGAAAACAAATTGGATCCATAAAAGTTTTATGACAAATATTTGAGTTTGGTCAGTCATCGAGTTCCTGCAGTTTCACAACACGCCTCAGCTCCAAGTCTCCTCCAAACCTGAGGTCCTGGTTCTCATCCAGAAACAGGTTGGCAGTGAGTCCTCAAGTGGAGGAGTTTAAGTATCTTGGTGTCCTGATCTCGAGTGACAGCAGGGTGGAACAGGAGATGGACTGATGAACTGGGGCTTCGTCATCAGTGATGAGGGTCTTACTTTGTTCTGGTGAAGAAGAAGCTGAGCTGAAAAGCAAAGCTCTTGATTTACTGGTCTGTGTACATTTTGAGCTTCACCTGGTCATGAGATCTGGACCCTGACTGAAAGAACAAGATCCTGGATACAACTGGCTGATATGAGCCTCTGTGGGGCCGAGCTCAGCTTTTGGAGCGCCGTCATTCAGTGAAGCTTGAATTAGAGCTGCTGCTGCTGTGTATTGAAAGGATTCAACTGAGGTGGTTCATATGATTAGGACACCTCGTGGTCGTCTCCCTATGGAGGTTTTCTGGTCAAATCTCACTTGAAGAAGACCCGTGGGCAGACCCAGAACTTGCTGGAGGGATTATATGTATATCCTCATTGACCTGGGAACACCTTAGGATCCCCCAGGAGGAGCTGGAGAGTCTCACTGGATGTTTGAGATTCCATCCTGAAGCTGTTGCCCCACAACTCAGTCAGAAGAAAGTGGATGGATTCTGTTTTTTGTATGTTTAGCAGCATGAGCAGCTGAAATGAAATGAAGCCCTTATTAACACACCTGCACCTTTCCTAAAAGCTTGAAGTCCAGTTGCCCTTTTCTGGAAAAGCCTTTAGGATTGACGTCCTGGATGACTGAGAATCTAATAAAAATAACATCTGCTGTAAAACAGATGTTAATCAACATGGGACAGTGTAAACCTGAATATCTGGATTAAGTGGATGGATATGACAGCAGAGCATCAGCCTCAGTAGCCTGTTTACAGCAAGAAGGAAGTAAAGGAGAAGTTCAGAATTGAAGGTGTATAAATATAATACAGCAGCAGACAGAGCAGCTATAAACTCAATATTTTCTGCAGAACATTAATAAATGAAAACTGAGCCCACAGCGATGGAGAATCAAGAGAGTTCTTTATCTTACACTGTAAGTTTGTAAAATATATTACTGGGTACGTCGTAAAACTCATCTCATTTCAACAGCTTTTGATGTTGATGCAGATGTTAGAAACTACAAGCAGATTCTCGACCTCAAGGCTTTTTTTTTTGATACAGAGACTGTGGGTGACGCCTCTCTCTCTACTCCACCCTACAGTTAGGCTTCAGATTTTGAAAAGGCATTCCTCAGGTTGCCATGGTAAAGCTCAGTGACATCACTGGGTTAAGATCTCAGACCTCCATTGTCCCTCTCCCGCCTCTGCCCAACCTCTCTCAATTAAAACCTCACCCATCCTTTCTTTCCTCATAAACCGTCTCATCTGTTGCCCCTTCCCCTAAAAACCTTTGCTTCATTCTTCCTACTGCTGAACCCGTAGGAGGAGAGCGGTTTGGCCACTTCAAAGGCGAGAGCTGATTTGTGCTTTCATCTGCTGGAGAAAGAGAAAAGAGTGAGGAGACGAGGGGAGGGGAGGGAAGAACAGAAGTGGGAGAGGGAGAAGTCAGAAAACAGGGAAAAAAGACAAAATAGGAGCGTGAAGGGGAGTACGGAGAGAGAGAGAAAAGAGGTGACTAAAGAGAAACAAGAGAAAGAGGACGGATGGAATAAGAGCAGGCCAACAATACACCCTTATTATTGATCTGGGAGTGTGTGTGTGATTGAAAAACAGACCGTGTGGATGGAGAAGAGTGAAAGCAACTAATTGTGTGCATTCATCGTGTTCCTGAGTGTGTAGACACAGTGTGTGTCTGTGTTTGAGTGTGAGAGGTCGCTGGTCTCATACATCAAAGCATCAAAGCAAGCACGGTCACTACAGCGAAGAAACCATCAGTTCAAAGGGGGAACAAACATTCAGCCCCCGTCCTCAGGAAACACAGGCTGATGCACAGATACAGGTGTGCACTGCACCTCACGCTCAATAACATCAATATTTGTCATTACACACGCTGATCATAAGCTAAATATAATGTTTAATGTTAGAATGTTTTCTGAGAATGAAGCTTTATTAAATAAAACAACATGCTCAGTGTTTATTCTACCAGTAATATCCAACGTTAACTGACCTCCAAATAAAGAGTTTGGTTATTGTTAGTTATTAAACATGTACACGCATCTTTGAGATTTTAGTGAGCTTTAAGCTGACAGCCTGTCACAAACAATCATCCTTTAAATCAATGACCACAAAGAGATGGTTGTGACATGTTGGATACACAGATGTGTTCAGACATGTATGAACATAGTGAGACGAAGGAAAAAGCCAGAATAAAAACTCTCAATTCTCAATAACTTATTACTGGGAGCTTTTTTGGTTTCAACCATCAACATCTTTAAAGATGGACCACAAGTCTAGCCTACTTCTGATAATGAAATGTCAAGCCATGACATCATGTTTACAGGAGCAACCAGAGTCTGTCCACTAGAGAGAGTGAGACGTAACACGCTCACAGTTTAAGTTTCGTGTTACATAAGGGCTTCATTATACGCTGTTCAAATGTTAACACCTAAACCTGACCCCCTACCCTAATCCTAACCCCTTTGTGCACCTGAAACCTCAGACTGGCGGGACATGGAAGCATCGGGGCTTTAGAGTGATGTTGGAAGTCTGCAGCTGTATGATTAGTGACACGGAGCTGCAACTCTCGCCTCACCTGCACACAAGCCTGTTGATTTTTAAGCATCACATGACTAATTACAGTTAAACATGTTAGAAAAATGAATATTTTCATGCAGCAACAAAGTAAGAACTATGTGAATCAATAGGAATAAACATCTAAATAAAAAGTTTCCCTCTTTACACTGACTGGGCAGGACCTTAAACCTGTACTGGAACAAGTCTCTAAGGGGTGACTGATTTATTTTAGTGTCAACTTTCATATTACATTACATACATTTATCGATGGTTTCAACACTAATAAACCTCACATGGACAGACAAGTTGAACACACAAACAAAAAGCAGCTTAACATTTAATATCTGAAAATGTCTGATTGTTTTATTGCTGCTTTTCAAAATCCTTCTGAAGTTCCAACCTTTTCATAATGAAGAGATTTAGACATATCATGAACATGAGAGAGATGCTGCTGGTCCTGGTCTCAGATGACGCTCCAGACAAGGAGCTATTCATGAAATGCACTGTGAAGCTGACCGTCATGGAAAAAGCTGCCTGACATGAAGATGGTAGATGTGCAAATGAGAGATGGTTGAATTTAAACTAGCAACACAGAGGTGTTTATCTCTACCTACATGACTAAATATGGAGGGAAATGATAGAAAAAGGTTTAGACTTCACCAGGTGAGGTGGAGATACCGCTGTTGGACTGTTCTTAGCAGGTGAGTTGGATCCAGTTGTAAAGCAGAACTCATAAGCCTGAGGAATGTTCTAGAAAACCCTAATACAACTTAGCAACTCAGGAAGGAGAGGCTCAGCAGTGAGTAGACAGGAACAGGAGACTGACAGCTTGATTGACTGGAGTTAATGCATTTCCTCCAAAGGATACACAGATTCACACCCAGACATGTAGCATGTGCTCAGATATCAAAAAATTGTAAGATAAAAGGAGCCAGTGAAGACGAACCAGATTCTTGACCAGGTATCATGACCAGCGCAGACCAAGGACATCAGCAACAGATTTAACCTGCTCATCATGTCATCACTATTTGGTTTTCTCAACATTTCTCAAATTAAATACCCTGACTGTTTTTTCCTGATTTTAACAAATAACTGAAAACAGTAAAATGTCTATTGTTCACAGTAAGTTCTCCTTATTTTGAGGTAGTACTTTTTACTTTACCTCTCAGGGGTCATAATGTTTCACCTGATTGGTGTTAAAGTTACATGATACAGACACACAAACATATAACATGAGAAAAACAAACCTGCTGGATGCAGCAATATTATGCAGAAGAGCCAGTAGTACCGCCCCCTCAGGACATTCTGACCAATCAGATTGCTCTGTAGTTTGTATCTTTAAAAAAAGAGAAAAAAGAACAAAGTAAGTGAAAAAATACACAATTTACCATCATTACAGTATTTATTTAATAAATGGAAATAAGTTCTGCTGTGTTTTGAATCTTACACCAAAAGGATCCCACACTCCATTTCCCGAAACTACTCATTACAGTTTGCTGAGTTTATCTGCAAAACTCAAACTGTATGTCAATGATCAATTTACATAAATCATCCTGGTAAATATGGATCATTTGAGCTTCTTCTGAGATGGAAAAAATTATCTTGTAGTTTAATGTTTCATCATAAACCAAATTGTTCTACAATCATAAAGCATCATTCTACATGACCAGCTACTTTTTTTGCCTCTTCTGCCCATATTTGAAGCTCCAATGGCTCGAATTTCATTTTCTGTTTGCGCCTTTCTTGCGCCCGCAAGAGAATAGTGCCGGCAAATTCCTCATTTGAATATTGCTTTTTGCGCTGGTTAAAAATTGCGCAATCAGTCTTAGTAGATCACCCGCAAATCAGGAACACGCCCTTGGCGCAAAACTTTGCACGCACGCAATTTTGCGCTCTTTACTTGGAATTTTGATAAATCAGGCCCTTTGTGTTTATAGAATAAGCATCACTGTGCAGCTCTTTGATTCTGTAGCTGGACTTGGAACAGCAGTCTGGAGTTTCTCCTTCAATCCACCATTAAGTTTTTGATTAACTTCGTTTTTTCTCTCTCTGTCATCTGTTTTTAAACTTGTGTCATGACTCTTCATGCTGAGACAGGGAGGCGTCACACCCATATAGAAAACACATGGTTTACTGATGAGTGAGTGTGTGTTGTGGATGATTACAACTTTAAACCATGTTGAAAAGCTCAGCGGTGAAATCTAAACTACAGGTTAAGTTTGAACAAGTTTGTTTTAATTAATTGTTAGTCCCGTATACGACCAGGTCTTTGTTAGCCTTTCAAAGCTGTGTGTATTTTTTGTGTGAGGATGTTTGCATGTGTGATTCAGTGGATTTATGCCAGTGTATTGAACCTGTTTTCTCTGATCTCTGGTGACATCATCACGTCTGTTTCTGTGGCGACACAGCAAGGTTGTTGCTAAGAAACGGGGTTAGGAGGAGACAAAGATGCTCCCCTCACTTGCTTATTTTTCAGACACACACTTACACACACACACACACACACACACACACACACACACGCACACACACACAACTTTTGCCTTCACCGACAGGGTTTGAGGACCTTTATGCCTGCCTGCCAAACAAACACACACCTTATCATCCCCTCCACATCCTGTCTCCCTCCTTCCCATCTTCACCCTCATCCTCCCCTCTCTACATCTCAATATGACGAAAAAGTGAGTCAATAATTTTGAAATCAAAGATGCATGAACCCCCACACACAGACAGACAGCAGCAGACAGACAGACATGCAGCCTTTCAGACATACAGCACAGGGGTTGTCACAGCAGACACCGAGTTCAAACAAGTAACAATGTACCTGACAGCAGATAACAGAGATTTGCCAGAATAACATGTACATGATGCATGAAGAGCAGAACAGGAAGTTGTGTGTGTGTGTTTCTGAGAGAGATAGAGAGCGAGTGAGAGATTATTTTTCTTTTATGAATACAACTAGAAATGAGTAACTTTGGATTTTTGCAGCTACAAAGCAGCATTTCGTGCACACGCCCAGTCTGAGGTTACTTCTCTTGATCCTTATAGTTCATAAAAGCAGCCTGATGAGCTTGTTTATTCAAAGATAATCAGAGATTTATATGATAGAAATCAAGACGCTTTTCTGATGTAAAAACTGAGATGAAACTACTAAAGTTTTCCCTCTGTGTTGTTAGAAATGAGTGAAATATCTTGATGAAATCACACAACAAAGTGTGCTAAATCTGGGCTCACAGAGGGATTCAGAGGGGATGAAAACAGTGGAGCTTAAATGTTTATGATCCCAGTTTGAACATGTGAGGTTAGAATAATCGTACATAATGCAGTTGGCCTCTAGAGACGGGAGAGGTTCAAGATGTGAGTGTGAGGTTAGTAGATATTTAGACGTCCAGACCTCGTGTCTTCAGTGAACACATTTAATACACATGAATCCAGATCAATAAACATATTTTCTGCTATACAACTTAATATTACAATTTATTCTGTGTTGCCAGAGGCATACGAACAGGTTGAAAAACTGACAACCCACCCTTAATGAAATAATGTGTTCTTCTAACAGCTTATCACACATCTTTCTTCCACTCATTTAATTAACATTCATCTTTAATTCTTTTCAATTTGTAACAAAAAAGTTAAGTTGAATTTCACTAATTCAGAAATGACTCATTCTCTCCCTCCCTGTCTTTGCAGTTTCCAAGCTATTAGCGGGATCTTTGATTGAGATTAACAAAGCACTGAAATCAATGAGAGATAATTAAAAAGCCTTTTTTGAAGGGCAGATATGTGTCCGTGTGTGTGGGAGTGTGACTGAGAGAATGTGTGAGCGAATGTGTTTCTGTGAACAAATAACAGATTTATATATAAACATGGTAAAACCATATGGTATATCAACTCTTAATGGGTCCAGTAGTTATTAGCACTTGAATTCGAATGAGGCCTTGCTATTGGCTGAGACCTTATTTTCAGCATTCTGCTGTGTGGAGTATAAAACAGCTCGGTCTCGGTCACACCTCCATAGCAAGGTGAAGTTTGAATAGCAAGTGTTTACGTCGTTTATCAGAGTTCAGTTTAGTGCAATGCTTGTGTGAACATTTTTTTGTACATTACTGAATGATTTTCTCTTCATGCTGGGATACTTTGATTTATATCTCAGGCACCTCTCAGCAACACACATTCTCTACTGCGGACAACTGGGTACAGCAGCCGCAGGCAGAGTCACAATATTTCTCGAGCTAATTTAGATGTGGTTTTAGCTCTGGCTAACAACAATATAGAGATAGGCCCCATTCTATGCTGTGATGCCGCTGCAGGACAAAACATCAGCTCAAAGCTTCCCCTTCTTAATCAAGCTGCCCATATCCATTACATCTTTTAAATAGATGTTTTTTGTCTAAAACACGAGCCCAGAGTTGCACCACAAATTCTTGAATTTCATATTTTTTATGCAACACTAGCAAATCAAATGCCCTGCAGCAGAAAGTTTTGTTACCCTAAATCATCAATGTCTGCTGAGATACCGGTGGAACTGTGAAGAAGGAACAGAGATAGGTGACATCTGAATTTTGATCTTTAGGAAAATCACTTGACTCTAATATTTGGGAATAAGAGTGAAAACCAGATGAGCTGGGGAGAAAAGAAGATACTTTATGACCAAATTAGTTCTGCTTCCACTGAGACGCTGGTTGGTGGATCATCCATTAGCTACAAGCGAATAGCTGAAACACACCACTGTATATAGAGAATACGCACACTTACCATGGCAGCACAGGCGTAATGAGGGAGCTTGCACAAGAGGACAAATTTGTCAGACAGATAAACAGAGAAAAAAGCAAGTGTGTGACATGGGGAGTTTGTGAGTGGGAGGTTCAGGTGGCTGCTAATTAGTGAGAGGAATTACAAATACATCCATACTTGGACATGTTCTCTCGTTCCACTCCAACACACAGCTACAAAGTACATCCGCTTCCAGGCACAGCCTTGGGTCAGTTCATATGATCTGAAGGCGGCAGCTGACCTTGTGTCCCACGTGCTGAAACTATTTCACGACCCTGCGGCCAAGCCAAAACATTAGGAGTGCTTTTTGCATAATTCATGGGAGTGTACAGAAAAATTAGCCGTTTTTTTAAGCTTCATGTTGACAACCTAAAGATGTCGTTTTCCCAGATTTCCTTATCAACTGCATTTCTCTTTTTTATTTAGGCTGCAGTAGAAGTGGGTGATCTAGGTTCAAAACTGTATGTGTGATAACAATTTCTATAATGATTTAGCAAAAACAAACCCAAAACTTCTATCTTTAACTACAGCTTATAAGTATCAGCAAACAGGAAACGGTTTGTAAATGTTTTTCTACACTCTGGACAATCCGCTGCTGCCACTCAATGAAAGTACCTCAAAGTTTAAATAAAAGTTAAACAAAAGATAGCGATACAAAACAAATATAAATACCATAAGCAGTGTGATGGAATCAGCTGTTTCACTTCTACATTCCATCTCTTAAAGTTCACCTCATGATTAATGCAGCGATGCTTTCAGGCACCTGTTTACCTCGTGTTTTATCCACTCATGTGCCTTTAATTCTCTTGTATCCAAACTAGATTCACATTAATGAAGTATCTTCTGGAGATTAGCACACCGCTCTAAAACACAGGTACACCCTGTTTCTGTGTGCCAGCACATGACATGGACATGACAACGTGGCGCTGAAGCCACCTTGTTACATTCATATCAGTAATGCGGTCGAGGAGCTGCTTTCACTGCTGGATCAGTGTGATGCATCCAGCTTTTGCGTCTGCTAATCTGCAGCTTAAACGTTGCTTTTCACTGCGTTGCTACATGTGTCAGCATATAAATGATGTGGAAGAACTCATTATACACATGAGGGAAGGTAAATGTGTTGTGACGTGATATAATTTACTGAATCGCAATATAATCTTTTTAACAGCAAGATTTTAAACTTTATACTGATATGACATGGTACAGCCCTGGGCTGCAGATATACTGGAGACTAAACTTGTTTTTGACAGCTCCTTGAGAGTCTTTGTCAGGAATGCTACTAATCAATATTTCAGTGGCAGAAAAGTTCTCCTTGTAATGGTTGAATCAGCACAACAGTTTATTGCTTCGTGTATGTCAGGGTATGAAATCATCATCTTGTTAAAACTCACATTCTGGTGAACGTTCACTGTTACCACACAGAGGTGTTAGTATTTGTTACGTCAGAGGAGGAGTAAGTTACATTTCAACAAACTTTACTGCACTGCACTCTCCTACAGGTTCGCTGTAGACTCTGCTCAACAGAATTTTGACTATTCCGGAAAATTGGACAGACACTTGACCAGGAACTGACAGGAAGATACAAACCAGGATTTCTCTCTCCCTTGGTCTCGCACTCTCTGTCAGTCTAGTTCTGGTGAAATTGCACATTATTTTCAGAATAGAAACCCAGTATGACTCTGAGTGTGAGCATGTGCATGTGTGTGTCTTGTTATTATTCCAAGATTTTTTTCCTGTGATGCCCCTCCACCCCCCAGATTCTTCTGACAGAGCAGAACTTTGGTCTGATGCTTCTGTGTGTGCTTACGTGTGCACCTCACTCACCAGTCGTTTAATGATCCTAAGTGCTGTGCGTTGAATTCGGGGAGTCTCGGTGTCCATGTGACTCCGCAGCATGTGTGAGAAACTTTGTAAGCATGAAGGTGACAAGCAGTCATGACCCTCTCCACCATACAGCTGTACCAATAAGGACAGACACTGAAGAGATTCCTCCCACACCTCCTGGTTTTCAGTAGTCAGCTGCACAGATAATTCATTTAAACTCAAGTCAAACATTTCAAAAGTCATTTTTGGAATGTTTTGGCAACTTAAACAATTTAATCTTAAAGAAACTGGTTATTATTTATTTGCATTGTCTGGTTTTGATGGAAAACATGATGTTAAAAAGTCAGCATAAACTTTTCTCCTGACAAATAACAAACATCAGCTTTATGTACATTTTTTGGGGGGGTTGTAAATCCTAAACAGTCAGGATTGTTTACTAGCAGAAAGATACTCATCACTTTTTAAAGATAATAATATTTTTAAACACAAATTACAAGCTATAAGAGTTAGCATGTGGATCAATGAAAGAACAGCCAGTTGCAGCCTAGAAAAGCTAAAAATAACTAAATAACAAGGTAACATCAGGGTGTCAGACTTAAATGTTACTTCAGCAGAATGACAGAAAAGAGGTACTTCATAAGTTATTTAAAGACTCACTCCAATGAAAATCCTGTTTCTCATGTTGTTAACATGTTCTTGTGGCATTTTTCTGATGCTAAAGGATGTATCTTAAGAAAATTACACTCAAAATTGCATATCTGAGTATTTCTGCACTCAGATTACTCTGAATTAATAGCAGACAAATACGTCAAAAAAGACTGGATTTTTGACATAGAAAAACCACTGGGAGGGCCACAAGCTCCTGCTACAGCTAGCTGTAAGCTAGCGGTAGCGCTAGCATAAACAGAGAGCTCTCAGCCACGAGGAGGGGCGGAGACCCTCCATGCCCACGGTTCCGCCCACAGCGCAGAGGCATTTGCTAATGAGCTACTGCGGCTATGCAGAAACTATGTCATAGAAAACGGCACAGGTTTTATGATTTTAGGTACAAACAACATAATCATAATATAAAGACCACTGAGACACTTTAAAATAGCTCAAAAGATGATCGGCATTGAAGGTTTAAATTGTTTTAAATGTCGAACAATTTTGGTAACCAAATTCTCAGATTTTATTTGAAATTGTCTAGAATTTATAGATAATCTCTAAACTGAGAGTTAAAATCACAACAGGTGAGATACTGACTGTTCATAGGTCCTTCAGAAAGCCCTACCTCAAAAACCTCCAGTCTAAATGAATAAGGTTCTTATTTTGAGCTCTTTCCTTATCATCATTCTAGTATTACATAAAAACAAATGTGTTTGGAGGGCCACTAAAATAAAATGATATTTATTTTGTCTCCTCATTTATAAAATTAAAAACAGGACCAATTAAATAGAAGTATTGTTTACATCAGTAACAGAGCTGCACCTCCATGACCGCGTGTTCTACAGACTGGTTCTGCAGTTTCAGTGATGTTGGATTGTTATCGACACAACTGGACTAACTCACTTATGTTTCAAAGGGCAAAGGGGCTGTAAAGAGGTCGAGAGGGTTTTGGCTGCTCCATCAACCCTGTAATGTGCTCATTAGGTCCCAGGGGACGTCCTCCTCCCCTCCCCCTACGCTCCTTTTTCTTCCCTTTTCTCCAATATGTCATTGACTTTTCAGGGAATCTGACAGCAGCCTCCCTTTTGCGTGGTTTCTATTTTCCCTTCATTACTTTCATCACTAAACCAGTCTGACTAGGAAATCAGGAGTTTCCTATAAGTTCCTTCCCACTAAGACTTTCCTTGATAAGAGTTTTTATAGAGCTGACATGTACAGATTTTAGTGTATTTATGTAACCTTGCAGATCTTTTTTGCAGCTCTGTCTTTGGAAGACCATCATTCCAGTTGAGAATCTAATATTTTCTATGCAATTTCCCCTTAGGTTTGAATAAAATATTATGAAATTGAATTGAAATAAATTGTAGAAATGAATTTCTTTATTTGGAGACAGTTTTTCTTCTCTTTTAACAGATTTGCACATTTTTATTTGATGTGTCCTAATATTGCTTAGAGCACTTTTTAAAAGGTTCTGTGAAAGTTTCAAGTGAGGCATGATTCATTTTAGTTTTGGCTCAGCTGATGATGGAAATTAACCAGATTTTTACAAAGGTAGAACAGATCTGCTGCTCTGTAACTTCACAGCTTCAGTTACAACAAGAAATTAGTTGAAGTAAATTTGTCTTCTTTCTCAGACAATTTCCAATTTCCATCATTTTTAATACAATGATGGAAAGAAATAAAAATGGCAAAACTGTTCATTTTGTGTCCTGGTTAGTGTGCTGTGGCGCTGTTAGAATTTATTTACCAACATAAAAACAAATCATTGAATGACATCCACAGTATTTCAAGGTTTAAATAAAATTAATAACCCTGAGGGTTTTCCTTAGCTTTGAACAAAAACATTTTATTTCCAAACCTCTGAAAAAAATAGAAAATATTAATTATTAATTGTGTGAAAATGTACTTTTTAACATTATAAGATACCATCACCACCAATAGTTTTGTGAGATGATTTTTTTAATTAAGTGATATGATAATAATTGTCCACAAGAAACAAGAAAAACTTCTGTAAATAATGTTTCAAAATAAGTGAAAACTGTTTGGTAAGACTGAGTTAGTTGGGATACAGGGCTGATGCTGCTGTATCTATGGAGCTTTCACACACACATACCGACTTGGCATGGATGCCGATTTGTCTTACTGTATAAGTTATGCATCTAGACAAACAAAAACAAGCTTGCAGATACTAACACCACACATGAACGCGCACATACACGTGCACACAGGATCTGTGAGAGTTGGTCTCACCATGTGAATAAGGTGAGTGCTGAGTTGGCTCAGGGGTCTGTTGGCTACGAGCAGCTTTTCTGCTGCCTCCGTCTCTGCTGGTGGACAAGATAGCCTCTGGCTCTATACACACACGGGCACACACACACACACATACACACAAGTTAAATCATTTATAGAGATTTGACAGTCAATAATGATTTATCCAGAGACTTGTCAAGGCTTATTCTGACAGACTGACACAGAAAGAGACTGTATTAGACTTGGATAGGAAACAGGTTTTTCTATGTGTTATAGCCACACTTCCTTAACAAGATGTTCAGGACAACACAGGGTGAATATGGATTGCGCATCCACACCCACACACACAAACAATATGTATGTAAATGAATGAGAAAGTGTGTCCAAACTTTTGACTGGGACTGTGAGTGTGTATGTGTGTATGTATGTATGTATGTGTGTATGTATGTATGTATGTACAGTGGGGCAAAAAAGTATTTAGTCAGCCACCAATTGTGTAAGTTCTCCCACTTAAAAAGATCAGAGAGGCCTGTAATTTTCATCATAGGTATACCTCAACTATGAGAGACAAAATGAGGGAAAAAAATCCAGAAAATCACATTGTCTGATTTTTAAAGAATTTATTTGCAAATTATGGTGGAAAATAAGTATTTGGTCACCTACAAACAAGTAAGATTTCTGGCTTTCACAGACCTGTAACTTCTTTAAGAGGCTCCTCGGTCCTCCACTCGTTACCTGTATTAATGGCACCTGTGTGAACTCGTTATCAGTATAAAAGACACCTGTCCACAACCTCAAACAGTCACGCTCCAAACTCCACTATGGCCAAGACCAAAGAGCTGTCAAAGGACACCAGAAACAAAATTGTAGACCTTCACCAGGCTGGGAAGACTGAATCTGCAATAGGTAAGCAGCTTGGTGTGAAGAAATCAACTGTGGGAGAAATTATTAGAAAATGGAAGACATACAAGACCACTGATAATCTCCCTCGATCTGGGGCTCCACGCAAGATCTCACCCCGTGGGGTCAAAATGATCACAAGAACGGTGAGCAAAAATCCCAGAACCACACGGAGGGACCTAGTGAATGACCTGCAGAGAGCTGGGACCAAAGTAACAAAGGCTACCATCAGTAACACACTACGCCGCCAGGGACTCAAATCCTGCAGTGCCAGACGTGTCCCCCTGCTGAAGCCAGGACACGTCCAGGCCCGTCTGCGGTTTCCTAGAGAGCATTTGGATGATCCAGAAGAGGACTGGGAGAACATCATATGGTCAGATGAAACCAAAATAGAACTTTTTGGTAGAAACTCAACTTGTCGTGTTTGGAGGGGAAAGAATGCTGAGTTGGATCCAAAGAACACCATACCTACTGTAAAGCATGGGGGTGGAAACATCATGCTTTGGGGCTGTTTTTCTGCAAGGGGACCAGGACGACTGATCCGTGTAAAGGAAAGAATGAATGGGGCCATGTATCGTAAGATTTTGAGTGAAAACCTCCTTCCATCAGCAAGGGCATTGAAAATGAGACGTGGCTGGGTCTTTCAGCATGACAATGATCCCAAACACACCGCCCGGGCAATGAAGGAGTGGCTTCGTAAGAAGCATTTCAAGGTCCTGGAGTGGCCTAGCCAGTCTCCAGATCTCAACCCCATAGAAAATCTCTGGAGGGAGTTGAAAGTCCGTGTTGCCCAGCGTCAGCCCCAAAACATCACTGCTCTAGAGGAGATCTGCATGGAGGAATGGGCCAAAATACCAGCAACAGTGTGTGAAAACCTTGGGAAGACTTACAGAAAACGTTTGACCTCTGTCATTGCCAACAAAGGCTATATAACAAAGTATTGAGATTAACTTTTGTTATTGACCAAATACTTATTTTCCACCATAATTTGCAAATAAATTCTTTAAAAATCAGACAATGTGATTTTCTGGATTTTTTTCCCTCATTTTGTCTCTCATAGTTGAGGTATACCTATGATGAAAATTACAGGCCTCTCTGATCTTTTTAAGTGGGAGAACTTACACAATTGGTGGCTGACTAAATACTTTTTTGCCCCACTGTATGTATGTATATATGAATGACTGAATACTGGAAGTTCCAGAATAATGTGCACATGGTGGCAGCTTTCTGCAGTGGCTTTGAGAGGAAGTTGAAACCATTTCTTCCATTGATCAAAATGGTCTTGAGATCTTGATTATGGACAAGGTTGACATACTAGTGAAGATTCATCCAGAGTTTGACAAATGCAGTATTATGTGTTATACTGACTTGGGGCTGCAGGACCATATCCTGGACTCCAGCATGTCTGTGCTAGGCTTTTAGGCAATACATGCAGAGAGGGATTTGAAAAGATAGTTTGATAGCAGTGGCTGTCAACAACCACTAGGGTATGTTATGAATTATCATCATTGCTTCCCCAGTAATAAACCCTGGATCAACAGAGACCTGGAAGAACTGCTTAACAAAAGAAAAAAGCTTTCATGGCGAAACACGGAATTTCAGAGAACTGTATAAAAATAGCTTACAGTAAAGACAAAAACAACAAGGAGATGTACATGAAAAAGCTGGACAGCAAGCTCCAATAGATAAAAGTAAGATGTGTATGGTTAAGGATAATCACAGAACCAATAAACGGAACACAGTCTTCCATAGGTTCAATTAAGAAATAAGTTAAGCATCCTCCTTTCCTGCCCTTCCTTCATCCACAGCTTCCCTGTCATACCTCAACCGTCTCATAACTGTCTGGATTAAGGACAACCTCACAAACGGAAAACAGTTTGTGAAACAGAAGGATTGTGTTGCAGACCAGGTAATTAGAGCTACAGGAGAATGAATCTCTATGCTCTCACCATTCTTTTTCACCTCAAACTTTCAGTACAGGTCAGAGTCCTGTCATCTGCAAAAATACTCTGATGACTCTGCTGTTGTTGGTTGGATCAGAGATGGACAAGAGACTGAATACAGAGAACTGGTGGACCGCTTTGTGTCCTGGTGTGGGAACAATCGCCTTATCTGAATGTGAACAAGACAAAGGAGATGATTGTGGATTTTAGGAGGAGCAGCAACATACCAACAGCCATTTCCATCATGGGAGAAGAAGTGGAGCTGGTGGAGGAGTATAAATACCTGGTGTTCACCTGGACAACAGACTGAACTGGAGACACAACTGTGATGCTGTTTTTAAGAAGGGACAGAGCAGACTACTTTATGAAGAAGCTCAGGTCATTCAACGTTTACAGACAGATGTTGAAAATGTTTTATCAGTCTGCAGTGGAGAGTGTGATCACATCTACAGCCTGCTGGGGTAGCAGATCTATCCATCTATCTATGTTCTTCCACTTATCCGATGTCGGGTCATGGGGAAACAGGTTCAGAATGGAAAACCAGTTCCTCACTCCAGCTCCTTCTGAGGGTTGCTAAGGCATTTCCAGGCCAACAAGGATATACGTATAACCCCATATCCTCATACACTCAGGTTTCAAAAGCAGCTGCTGTTCACTGTTTGGATTTTTAGAAATCTATTTTCATTTCAGTCTCAGTTTTCAGGTTAGTTTAGTTGGTATTTGGAATGTGCCAGTTCTAAACTGAACCCACTCCTTTGAGCTGAGCCAACTCTCCTGTCACCAGCGTAGCTCTGGTCTCTCTGACCCAATCCAATGACAGGTTGCTCCTGTGATGTGGGTCACTCTCTCTGTGTGTTCTGGTCTGCCTGCTTGGTGGGCCTGACAGGATTCTGATGTTGGGTCGCTTGTGGAGATCTGGATCTTTTTGAATTAGGATGATGAACTTTACTAAACTGTTGATGAACTAGTTTTCTTTCAGACCACGTGGAGAGGAAAAACCACAGCGAGCATGTTTTCCCTTTGCATGTGTTGTTTTTTTTCCAGAGACTCAGTTTCCTCCTGCAAACCAAAAACGTGCATGATAGATAGACTGTCAACTCAAACTTTGCATTAGGTTTGACTGTGTGAAAAATTGGCTGTTTGTCTCTATGTGACTCTGTGATGGACTGACGACCTGTTCAGGGTGTAACTCCATGTTTCATCCAAAGACTGCTGGAGACGATCACCAGCTTCCCACAACCCCGAACAGGAACAAGCACGTTTAGTTAAATGGATGGATGAACTGAATATAAAACTATATTGAATTTAAAGTCACTTCTTCTTTCCCATCCCTCTCATTTCTTTTTTTCGTTTCCTTTCTGTATGCAGTAATATCCGACTAACTCTCTCTTGACCAGTAGTTTGGAGAGAGTGATCGAGACACGTCCTGTCTCCTTATCAGACCTTATTACCCAAATGAATTTGGTTTGGGCAGAAGTTTTCTTTTTAATGAGCTTTGCATTTCTGGTGGAATTGATTTCCGCTACAGATTCTCCTCACTCCCTTTCCCTCCTCGTCTCTCCTTCAATCTTTCCATCCTTCCCTCTCTCCTTTCTGTCCTCTCTTTCTCCCAGTCTTTTACCCTCTTTTCACTTTAGTCCCCCACCCCCTGTCCAGGCATTAATATGTATGCGTTGGGCTGGGGTGCACAGTATGGGGAGATGGGGGCTGGTTTGTGTGTGTGTCTGTCTATATAGTGAGGCAAGCTGAGGACAAAGCCAGCGGTGATAATGAGGCCGCAGGGACATAACCAGACAGGCCCCTCAGTATGTGCTTGTGTGTGTGTAGGTGTGTGTGTTTGTCCCAGGGACTCAGGACCTCATCCACTTTCTCCTGAGTCCACAACTTCAATATTACAGTTGCTTAAACCTGCTAGCTTTCACTGCATACATCAATGGACACACACATATTGAAAGCCACACATACACATGGCTTCAGGGAGAATATACAAGGGTAAATTTTGACAAAGTTGACTTTGTAATTTTTGTTGGTGAATTTGGGCTCACTACACATGAATTTGGCTAATAATGGTGAAAAAATGGGGGAAATATCATATCATATATATAATATGAAGACAGAGATAATAAGATCAATCCAAACAACTGGTGTAATAATTAATATGAATAAGAACAGTATTGAAAGAGTTCTTTCAGATGAATGTTGTCATATACAGTTTTTATAAAATCAGGGGATTAAATTTATGTTCAAATCATCAATATATACAGTACAAAAACTAGACAAGGGAACATAAAGAATAAGTTGATGCCAGAAAAAACCCAGATAATCCCAAGTGGCTGGTTTGAGTACAAAGTCCTGCCTCTATGTAAACAAGTGAAACATTTTCTGATTAAAATAAAAAAACGACATCTCAGATCATTTTTTTCCCACTTTCAGGCTCTTTCTTGATGATTAATTTAGTTTTTACTTTGCTCCTGTTTGTTCAATATAAATCTGTAAGTAGTTATTTGATGCAGCATGCTGCGAGGGAGTAGGTGAGACTTTCAGCCTGACGTCTCTAGTTTCATAGTCTCTGGTTCCTAACACAAAACATGGAAGCAGCTTCGCTTCATTTCTGAACAACAGATGTGGATGGAGAACCTTTGTCCATCTTAACATATAATAATATTTATACCTGCAGTGCAGCTCGAACAACAGCTGATGTTTGTTTTAAGATGCTCTGAAGAAGTTCAAGAAGGGCTTGCAAGACAAGGCTGACTTTCCTTCCAGCAAGCTTCTCTCCATCCAGATAGATTAGTGCAGCTTCTGAGAGCGAACTCACCACGACATCCACAAGCCCTGTGTGGCAGACAAAAGGTCTTCATTAGTTTGGAATCTGGATTCCAGATAACAAAATGTGTGTAACACAATCAACATGAAACGATGCATACATGCTGAAATTTCACCAGAGCTTTAATACATACCTGTAAGTATACTGTGGATCAACCATATTTGTATGTTATTTGTATCACTTTTCATTTTCACTACATTTTTCTGGCACCAATTTATTGAAAAGAAGCAGCTGAATAGGAAATTTAACTCAACAGAAAACAAACGATGTAAGTTTAAACTGCACAGAAAACAACACCTGAGCCCATGCAGGGGTTCCTCACTCACAGTACTAAAATCAGCTTTATTACATTTCAGTGTTTTTCTCTTCATATTTTCTTTTCCTCTCACTTCAGCCCATCTCACAACAGAAAACTGATGTACAACATAATCCTGCAATCCCAAAGCTCTTATGCCAAGTGCAGACTCATGTTTCACTGCTCATTAAATTTAATAACGCTGAACGAACTGCTTTTTGAGATATGTTCAGCTAGCTGTTATGAGCACCTTGAGGTGTAGAGGAACTACACACATCAGAGAAGGTCAAGACTAACTACAGCCTGTCAGTAACATGTTGATGTGATGCATATAACTCAATACATGTAGAGTTAGACAATCAGTAAGTCCAACATTGTTTATTTTAATTTCTATGAGGTAAACAGATTAGTTAACTAATAAATTAAATCCCTCTCCTCACTAATAAGTATAGTTTTATTTGAGTCCAACAAATGAAGTTTATCTTTGTGTAAGTTTACCTTCAACACTGCAGGTACAGAAAACAGTTGTGCGTGCTGTTAGTGAGATGTTCTGTTTTTCTCTCCAACTGCTTCATAATTAATTAGTCAGGCTGCTCTGCTTTGGACTGTTTAATCAAACATCTCACCAGCTGTAAACGTATAACATTACAACAAAACCCCATATTAACTGCAAGCCTGTACTGTACAGTTCTTTTTATAACTGGTAACATAAAAATGTTGCTCAAATTTGTTGAAATAAAACCTGAAAACTCCCTTTTTTCCTATAAGTCAACTAGACACAGATAAAACTCCACAATTCTTACGCACCAAATAACATGGTACAAACCAACATTTAGATGTTATTCCTCTCGCTTCATAAACATTCTAAAAGTTCATTTGTGTACATGAATATTTTAATAAGGTTACACAGCAGAAGCGTTAAAAAGTGCACGTCACATTGGAGGGAGTTGAAACGAGTTACCAGGTAACAGCAAAGTCTTATTTTGTATCACTGTAAGAGCCTACAGTCCACTTCAAGGGAATTTCATTCATTTTAAATGTTGTTTTCAAATGGACCAAATATTTTGAATTTCAAATCCCTCAGCGGTGGCGATTTACAGCATCATCCAACCACCTGTTGACATAAAACTGTCTTTATTTTCACCTGTTTCATAAACCAATGAACACTTCCACTATCACCAACTGAATAACAGCAGCAGGAAAAGGAAATATAGTTCAACAAAACAAGAAATTCTGATTCACATAATCACAACCAAAGCACAGCGTGTACTCCATTTCAAAAGAATGCATTGTTTTTTACTGCCATTACTGTTCCTAATCTGCCTGCAGGCAGCATAAAAAGCTTTCCCCTCAGCTCACTAATTCCCCCGAGTGATCTGAAAGTCACAGGGCTTGTTTAGGCTTTCCAGCTGCAGTCTCCAATTTGTTATATTTGTTTCTTTTCATTAGCAAAAAGGTTGGAGTAGATGCATTTATCTCAATATTGTAATACATATAACTGCAAAATCTAGCAAGAAAATAATGATGGAAACATGTTCAAATATTTTTTTATAAAAAGCCCCAGGTGTAATAATTTCAGGAGAAATGTCTGCAACTCAAAAATGTTGTTTATTAAAAAACAATATAAAAAACAACAACAAAAATTTGTGAGGTGGTATTAAGTAAATACATTAACATATTCAGAGCAAAGAATGTTTTAATGTGTAATCAGAGGGACAGTAAATTCTCTCAAAAACAAATGTTTTGAAACAGGACTTGATCCTTTTAGTGTGTGAGTAATTTATGTGTGAAAACACGGTGCTATTTTGGCATTTTTGACACCGTCAAGGTTAAAAATAGAGTTTCTCATATGCTTTGCAGAAGTATCTATTTATAAACCCAGTAAAATGAGTTCTGATGGAAATCAGCAGAAAGAAGGATAAAGAGGTTTACTTTAAAAACACAAGGAAGGTTTCTAGAGTAAAAACTAGTAATACACTAAAGTGATTACACATTTTGTCTGTGAACGTTTTATATTTTAATGCAGGTTGTAATTACATGTTGACATTTTTGCTTTTCTTCATCAGTACGTACAAAGTGCTCGTGGTTTACTAACGATGAAGGAATATAGTTCCAGTCAGAAGTTTCCTCTCATCATCGGAATGAACGTCAAATTAATTTGGAGCTTTTAAAGATTAATTTGAACTGTTCTTTTTTCAGGGTGGAATCATTAAATAACATACAAATTTAATGATTTTTTTTTTAATTGAGATTTGAGTTTGCAAGTTTGACTTCATTGGGGATTTTCTCTCTTCCACACAGGGTCAAAGTATCTGTTCATATAAATCTTTAATAAGCAGTGCTGAAGGTTCTAGAATGTATAACTTGACCAGGCCAAGGCTCATTACCTTCTCGGTGATCATGATTGCAGCTGATTGTTGGTATAAAACTGATTTGTTTGACAGAACTCATTAGACCAACATGAAACTATAAGGGAGAGTCCAAAGAACTCAGTGAAGATCTAAGAAGTAAAACTATAGATTTACACTAGTTGAAATCATTTCAAAATAACTTCAGATTCATCAGTTCAAATCATTAGAAGCAAAAATCTGGAAAGACCCAAACCCTCGACCTCAGATGAAAACAAACTGGTTAGGATGTTCAGGAGCAGCTCAGGAACCACCAAGTTTATCATGAACTAGAAACTTCTGGAACAGTGTTGCTGTCCACGGTTTCACATCACCATGAACTGAGATGTTACTGACCAAGAAACAAGCTCCTGCTTCAAACAGACACCTTCAAGTTCAGCTGAACGTTACAGCAGCTCACATGAAGAAGCCAAATACTTTCTGAAGAAAGGTTTTAAGTTCAGGCGGGAGAGCTATTTGGTATCAGCTACAAAAAGTATATTATATCCAGGGGTGCACATAATATTTTTGGCCTGGTTCTCAGAAGAGAACCTAGGGTTGTTGCTTGGTCCTCACATTTTTAAATGTGTCTCGCTGTGTCTCTTCTGAGCTCCTCTGCTTTGTTTTTGGTTTCATCAAGCTTCAAATTCAGTCTGTTTACTTTACCTGGCTCTATATTTGTTTCAATAAAAATCATTTAATTGTTGAAAAAATCAAGAGAAACCAGTAAAATATAAAAATACTGGTAAAAAAAACCTTCAGAGTTCAGGTTGGATTGTTTACAGGTTTGATTGTTCACTTTAATCTACATTTAACAGTTTGGTGTTGAAATTTATTAGTCAGCTGTTGGGGCTTCTGTCATTTACTGTAACTGTTTTTTGTTTTGAAATGATGAGGATGTTTGTAATGTGATGCAGTCAGATAAAAAGATACAGTGGACAGTTAGGGGGCATTGACTGCATATCCCATAGTGCTTTGCGCGCATTCAAAATGGCGCGGATCACAGACAAATAAGCTGATACTGTTGATTAAAACAGGTGGTTTTCTGTATTTTATAGCACAAAAAGGTAGTTCTACACGTCTGTGCCACGATGGTCTATTTGTCTTATTCAGTGAATTTTTTCAGTTTTGACGCGATGCAGAATCCTGCAGTCAGCTGCACTGATCTGACTGACTGAAAATCCGTCACACTGGCAAACTGATACACAGAGACAGAGAGAGACGCAGCATCAGCTGATCAGCTGGAACTTCAGCGCTCTGGCTGAGAAACATATCAGTCAAACAAAAGAAGTCAACAGGATTCTTCATTTATTTGACAATGAACCGCCTCTGATTAACCTAAAAATTCACGCAGCTCAGCCAAACCAATGTTAAGTACGCAAACGCGTGTTGCAACTTTTCATCTGGTGCGCATTTTATATTTTGACAGTGTGTGCAGACCTGCGGACCACTTATGTGCACCCCTGATTATATCATACTGTGATACTGGTGCACTGCAGAAACTTGATGGAATAACAAAGTAGTACTAATTCTGAATTCTATAGATTTGCCAAAATCATCATCTAGAGGTTTGAAACATGAAGACAGGTGGGTGTTTCAACAGGACAGTACTACTAAATGGATAAAGCAGGATAACATGAAGCTACTGGAGAGGCCTTCCCAAAGCACCAAAGACCTCACCCTTAATAAAAATCTGTGTTTAAAAAAATGGGTTTGTGCCCAAAAACCAACCAGTTTAACTGTACTCTGCTAATTCTGCCAAGATACGTGATCAAATATCAACCAGAACAAATATTCTAGAAGGTTGTTGCTACAAAAAGCATCTGGTCTATAAGCAACTTGCTGAGGGACGTTTAAGCAACTAAATGAGTTTTCTTTAGTCTGTGTATTTAATTTTGACCTTGTTCAGTAGAAAGAGAATTATAATCAAGTCTAACTTGTGCTCCATTTCTTGTTAATAAAAATGATCAATGTTGCATGTTGCATAATTAAAACTGATGAGCCCTTCATGCTCATGATGAGTGGGTGTGTGGAAACATCTGACTGACGCTGTATGTTATGGTCAGATAATTTGGGTCTTTTATGTAGTTACTAGCATGTTTGTGAGTGTTGAGTTTGTTCCTCAAGGCCGACTGATCACAAGTCAAACACACACTGCAATAATCAGCAACTGATGACCCCCAGACCAAACACAGCCTGGGGGCCATACAAACTCATTCCATTTTCTCTATTATTCATCTATTTTCTTTACCTGCTTCCTCCTGTTCAGAGCTGGTTTCTATCTCTAGGTGTCACTGGGTGAGAGGCGGGGTCACACCTGGACAGGTCGCCAGTCCATCACAGGACCACACACAACCCCTCACTCACACTCACATCTAGGGACAATTTAAACTTTCCAATTAACCTCCTGCAAATTTTTGATCTGTGAGAGGAAGTTGGAATCCCCAGTGAAAACCCACATGCACATGGAGAACATGCAAACTCCATGTAGGACAGTCCCAACCTGGTTTTCAGCCCAGGACGTCTGGTCCACAAAGTAGCAAATAGTTACAAAAATACCAGTACCTCAGCCAATCAAAGTGCCCGCTCGTAACATGTGATCAGGCGTAACTCAGACACCCTGTAGAGAGAGAGGATGAACAGCTGACTGATTAAAAACACAACTAACTCTCTCCTGCTGTAAATTAGCCAAGGCTATACTTTTAAAATGTATGACAGGTGTAAAAAATTAACACTCGTCACCATATAAAGAAACAAAAAAATCAAATGGCATGACTATTCTGAGTCGGCTGCAGTTAATCCTGAACATTCAGATAAATTCAGACTGTATTTAGAGAGGGTAGTTTGTAAACAGTCATAGTGTGGTAATACCATCATGTTGATGTGACTGGTTAACTCTGAATGATGGCAGAAGCACTGAGAACCAGAAACTCCATGCCCAATGGAGTTTTTTTCCTTTCAATATTGGACACAAGTCAACACGTGATCAACATCTAGAAAACTTTACCTTTTAGAGCAAACTGATTTTAACGTTTCTTGATAATTAAAATACATTTTGATGCTTTTTAACCCCAAAACTCTCACTGCCAAACACATTTTTATAAGCCAGGACTACTGAACACACTGGAAACTGTTAAAGTCAGCACGAGCAATGTTTTATTGTTTCATCAATTTCCACTATGAAATACTGTCAATACATAGATCTCTTGGGTGTAGCTAATATAAAACATTAATATGGCAGACGGATCGTGATGGTATAAATTATGCTAAAACTCATTATTGATTTAACTCACATATGAAAGATCAATTTAAGAATGTGTTGAAACATTGTTTCAGAAACAACCTGAAACTCATTTTAAATGGCAATTTAATGACAAAAATCCTACAGCACTAAAAAACTGGTAGAAATAAAAAGTTAAAAATGTAAAAAAATCTATCAGATATTTAAAAATTTTCCATTTTAAATGTTTCTCTCCTGCAGTTATTTTATGCTGACACGCATTATATAAAACATTTAAAATACAGCTGAGATTTCTGCAAAAGTATAAAAGAAATAATAGTTGATAACATTTTAAAACCAGGGGGGTGTAAATCTCAGGGACTCTAGAAGAGTTCCCCGGGACTCTGGGGAACTCCAGAATAGCCTCATTTAGATTTAGAGGATCAAATTCAAGGATCACAGCGTGTACAACTTACATACTTCTTGTTTGGGTGAGTCTTTGATGCTGTTCATGCCCTTGATGCATTATTTTCCTTATTCAATCACTTAGTCTGCTTATCGATGTGCCTGTAAAATAGGTCTCATATTCGCTCCCGGTGGAGAAGCCCTGGGCTTCTTATCCTTACAAAAATCAGATTAGAGGCTAGACGTTCTCCATCAGTCTGCTACATGCCCTCAAATGAAAATCAACCCATCTCTGGCTGTTAGAAGAATCCAAACAGAGTTTTGTTTAAGAATAATTCCTCATTTAGGAACGAAGCTGTCCTGCTCTCGCTGCGTCTCTCTGACACTGTCACTCATTTTAACCTGTAATTTTCATTCTTTCTAATCTCATCCCTCCCATGTGTCACCAATCCAAATGTAGCTCATGTTCACTCTGTGTATCATATTCTCCCTTCTATCACCTTTCTGCAACCCCTTTTACTTTTTTTTGGCTTCCATGTCTTCCCCTCTTTTATTCCTTTTGTTTTGTCATCTTCTTTTTCTTGTTCTCTTCTTCTGTCCTATCTCTGTCTTCATTCCCTAAGGGGTATTATCTCAGTCAAAGGCAAATCTGTCCAATTATAAACCTCATCTCCTCTCGCTCATATACACACCGGGTTCTCCTGAATCTTCTGCTCTACACGTACACACATCTTCTCTGTCGTACACACCCACTGAAGCATACACACAAATACAGCCACACAAAACCCACCACCCTGTTTTGCTCTTCTTCACTGTCTATTTCATTGCCTAACAAAACACACACACACACACACCCACACACACACACACACACACACACACACACAAGCCACCATTTCCCTCCTCTCTCTGTCACACCTTAAAAAGCCAATTATGCACGCTTCCTCCCTTTTCCTTTTCTCTCCTCTTCTCCCTCTCCTCTTCCCTCCCATCGCCACACTGATTTGGAGTGAACCACTGCGGAAACAAGGGAGAGAAGAGAAGAAGAGCCCAAAATAGAGGATGGGGCAAGGGTAAAAGTGAGAACAGAGAAGAAGAAGAGAAGATGATGGTGCAAAATGTGGCCTGATAAGATTGGAAAAGCAGGATAGAGCAGGAGACAATAAAAGAGAGATTTAAAGAGAATAACAAAATAAGACCAAATAAGGAGAAGAAAAAAAGTCTGCGTTAATTGCCAGACCAGTATTAGTGCTGGGTTGACAGTTTCTTGTTGGTAGGAGAGCTGATTGGATGATAATGATGCTGACTAGTGAACTGCTGCTATGCTGACCCACAGGAAAAGGAAGAAGAGGAGGGGCTGATGAGAGATATGAGCCCAAAAGATGGAGAGAATGGGACTATATGAGTAAAAGACAGAAGGGCACAAAGAAAAGACCATCACAGGAATTTGAGAAAATAAGTATTATGATTATTTCATTATTGTATGACCTTTAGCCGTCACACTGTTGAACTGTAGTCCCTCAGTCACACACAGTCTCACACACACACACATTAGCATCTTTTGTTTACTGTCTTTTCCTCTCCAGCGTTACATCATTACACATCTAAACACTCTCGACCTCTTAATATGTAATTAAAGTCCCAATTCCTAATTTTAACCCAATCAGTGTCTCTATCTGGATTAGTTATCAATGACAGTAAAATCCATTAGTAACTCATTTAAAGAATTAAAACTTTTCTCCTGCTTTAGGTAAAAAACTCAGTGTTATCTCCTGAAACATCATTAGCTCGTACACATGTGGGATAAAATAAACATATATAATAAACAAATACAATTATTTAGGTAAATAATATACCTGATCTTAAAACACTGTGTTTGTGGGAGTTGTTAACATGTATGTGACCAGACACAACTGGAAATGAGAAAGGCTTCTGTATCTTCTTCATTTGTGACGTGTGCAGATTGTAGCCATACTGTACCTTGCTGATGTTGTTGTTGCTGATCCAACATTGTGTCTGCACTGAGATTACACAGCAAAACAACTGCGTTCTGGACTATTCCACTGAAGACGTTGTTATGCTTGAAAGAGTTTAGAAAGAATCAGGTGACATTAGCTTAAACCATCACGTTTAACCAAAAGATCATGCTTTTGTTGTTACAATTCTGAAATACCAGATATCAGGTTTCAAAGCATTTAATTTATGTTTTATTAGGTGGGAGGGGTATTGCTATGGTTGATTTGTGTAGATCAACAGAATATATTCTAAAATCCCCAGTTAATGAGTCTATAAGAGTCCAGTTTATTTCATGGACTTCCTGTCATTCCTAACTCCTGGTGAAGCTGGAGTTTGATATGAGGAGCTGTGTTATACAGATACACGTGTCAAGGCCATCAGCTGAAAATACTTCTGTTCAAATAATCTTTTTGTTATTAGAGGCAGTGCTTGTACATTGCGGCAGACTTTTGTGACATTTCCACTGAAAAAAGCATGATGCAATAAAATCTGATAGATGTAGACTGATCTGTTCTATCAGAAGAGAATAAACTGATAACGACGTATACATTTAGGAAAAGATCAAATGAATTATTTCAACACGATGTGCTAGCAGATTGTAGCGGAGTGACCTTTGATAATGATTGATTTTAGAAAGAAACAATGATTAAGTCTGTATTCTTCACCTTTCAAATATTTTCTACAATTTCCTTCTCTGCTTTTCTCTTCTCATGTTTTAAACTGATTCTTCCTCCAACTAAGAAAACCTGTTGCCCTTCCTTTGACCACTTTTGATTTCTCGTATGCCTCCTGACCCAATTTCACTATTTAATCCACTCTAAGATATGCTGGCTCTGCCTCCAGGGTCTGTGCACATCAGTGTGATCTGTGTACAGGCTGATAAATCTGGCTGGAGCTCGTCCTGTCCCGTTGCCTGAGGCTGATGACAATGACACCAGTTCACACGTCGATTTGATCTTTTCACAAAAAAATACATGAACAGGGTTTTGTTTAGGTAACAGACACTGTAAAGGTGACAACACGGTGAAATGATAAGCTGTAGTTTAAGTTGCTTACCCAGTATTTAAATCATACTGGTGTATCTAACATGCATCTATTGTATGTAGAGTATCTGTCAGGTAACGACTGAACAGTGATTTGACTGCAAGAGATCCACTTCCTGTTTCCTCACAAAGAACAGAAACTAAACTGTTAAGATTTCTGTTCTAACAGCATCTTGAGGTTCTTTAATGTCTGAAACAGAACTACTTCATCATCTAGACAAACACAATTAGGTGAGTTTCTCCATGACAAGCGTGATCAGCAATGACAGGTGTACTCTGTCTAGATCAGAGGATTTCAGGCAGCATAAATCAATCCAAAGGTGAGCAACACAGACAGCACTAATGGACCCAGACATGAGTGGTTCAGACAGGAGTAAACACTCAGTAGACGAGTTAATCAGGCTGTTGGATAACAGTGTTTAAAAATTCTGCATGAGCTGGTTGAGGCTGTGAAGGCAGCCGTGTAGAACGCTCATTATTATGGATGTGTGTATGCGTGTGTAAAGTGTTTCCTGCAGCACAAGTATTTTGGCTTCCTGGAAACATATTATACTATATTGGTGGTGTGTCAGATTGTGCATTCGCCAAAAAAAAAAAACTGAAAAAAGAGGCAGGTGAAATAAATTGTTTACTGGTAGTTACTGTGTTCTGATAGCAGACGAGTGAAAGGTCATGTGTTTGAGTTCATATTCCCACTCTATTAACCCTTCCCTCTTTTTAATACTGACATGCCAGTCAATTACAGCAGCCCCCTAATAGGTCAAACCTGATTTACATGAGGGTGGATGGAGAGAGCGAGAGGAGAAAGAGTAGCACTAACACACAATACAACTGAGCTGTAATTAAACACAGGAAACAAACTGATGTGTGAATTGTATCAGCTGAATAGAAAACTGTTAAATATTTAACTGAATGACATTTACAAAGTGAGTAAAGTTTCTTACCATAATGAGCTGAAACATCATCGGAAGGATCCTGCTGTGTTTGATAAACCTAAAAAAGAAAAACAGAATCCATTTGCCTCAGTGTTCCCCGGTGCTTCATGCACACGCTAATGGAAACAGACAGGCTTGTTTTCTCTTCATTAAGAGTGGACTTAAAGGAACATTTCAGCAATTCTGAAGTTTGTTTCTGTGCAAACATAATAAATAATTCCTATTTTGCCTGTTGTAAATGCCTTGCTGAACAACCTTAGTAGGAAAAATAGTTTAAATCTGATGGTATTAATGAGCAATTAATAATCTGATCACAGCTAGGACCAGAGTGGATTAATGTCATTTTAAAGGTTCTGTATCCTGCTATTTTACAGCTTTCAGCATCTGGGATAGACATATAGATGATAAAAAAATACTGTTGGTGTCATATAGTCTTCAGTTGTCCTGAAATATAACTTTTCTCGGGTTATTCTCCGACCAGGAAGTAAAACACTCGGTTTATCTAAAATCTCATCTCTCCTCCAGGCCCCCCCTTGTGAGTGCTGCCCCTCAAGCTGCCTGAATAAAATGGTGAATAAATTCCTGTAACTCTCACAGCCAAATGTACATTTTCACCAAGACATTTTTAGAAAGTAAAATACTTCAAACTCTTACAGTCCGGGGGGTTGTTTAATCTGCAGGGGCCGGGCAGGTCCTGGTGTAACATTGTTACATCACTATGTTACAGTCAGTTGTTTTCCATGAGAGAGTGAAGCCGCTGCTCAAAGCACAGGATGCAGGATTACTGAGAAATGTGTGAATTAAGCCAAAAACCACTGGGTGGGTGTTAATAAGGAAGTAATAAAAAAACAATATGTTGAAAAGCTCCAAAAAGTTGATTTTGCATGATACAGGACCTTTAAACTGGCTCCAATTCCAAAATGTCACAACAGTTTGTGCAACGTAACTTTATAAATCTTCATACTGTCAATTTTGCTGTTATTTACATGGAAGTCTATGGCTATTTAGAACCAGCAGCAGTAGAATTGTAACATTCCCAGTGAATCAGGGTTAGATCAAGGGGTCAAGTGCAACACGAATATGAAATATTTCTGTTGAAATAATCATGTAATGCAACAAAGATTTATAAAATAACATCTATATGAACCACTGAAAAATGAAGGACACTGAAGATGTTTTAAGATATGGACCAGCCATTTTTAGCTTGGAACCAACTTCCAAAACTATTATTTCAGCAGTATTATTAGAAAACTGCTGCCAGATGTGAGTCCTTAATTTACTGGGGCGGCCGTGGCTCAGGCCATCTGGTAACCGGAAGGTCACCGGTTCGAATCCCAGCTCCGCCCATCGAAAAGATCGCCTGGCCGTTGTGTCCTTGGGCAAGACACTTAATCCATTTTGACTGTTTGGTGGTGGTCTGAGGGTTGCTTAAAGTGTCTCAGATCTGGTTCCAGTAAAAATGAAGAGGAAAAAACAAATGAAAATAAAATAACTAGAATACAGGAAGTAAAAAGAAGGAAAAACATTTAAAGCAGGATAGGGGAGAGGATGAGGAAATTATATGTGGTAAAAAAATTAATCAGAGTGAGAATTTAAGAGGGAGCAGAAAGGACAAAAACCTGAAGGAAGTCATGGGACAAACAGGAATAGACAGAATGGCAGAAAGAGAATGAGGAAGAAAAATGGATTTCTAGATTGGCAATGACATTCTGTCCACTTGCTGATCAAAGTTCTTTGATTCACAATCAATTACTGTGTGGATGGAGTACATAAATACTATGAGCACACATCTTGTTTACGTCTTTGTGTCGGTGTGCATTAAGAGACATGAAAGCATTCAGCGTGTAACAGGAACAAAGTCCACTCAAATCAAACAGAAGTTAATATATTGAGCCAAGTGACTTAAACACATTTCTTCATTCTAATTGTGATTTATGGCTCATCGACAGCCATCAGACTAACTTTGGGGACTTTTTTTTTTAATAACAAATTTTACACAAGGTCAAATAAATAACACCCACAATCTTTATAACAAGGGTGAAAAGAAAAAGTCTATCAGCTAAAAGTACCAGCTCGGTGCTCTTTATCATTAATCTGGTCAGTCGCATTTACAAAATAATAAAAATGGTTGTGCATCTCTGGCCAATCTGGTTTGTATCTCAATATATTTCTTAGAATGCGATTCATTAAACGAGCAGCTAAAACTGATACAAGCAATAAGATTTAGCTACAAATTGTGATATGATGTGATTTAATCATGTTTATTTTAATTAATTGACACTCAGTGCCAAACATAACAAAGTAAAACAACAAATCTTTTACTGAAGCTCATTTTTCAGTACCTAACAATTATATTAGTAACTTACATAAAAATGATTGCTCATAAATAGCACTTGTTTTAAAATGACAACAAACTTTTTAATAAAACCAGAGTCACTGAAAAAAATGCACAACTAGAAAGACACCCGGAGAGCGCAGACCTCCGCCAAGCAGCACTTAGACATTTTCTAGAAAGTACTATGTCCGTATCCTTAAAAAAATTCCTGGATCCGGACGGATGTTTCTTGGGACATTTCTGACTTTTCCTGAAAATTTCATTAAAATCTATCCATTAGTTTTCAAGTTACCCTGCTAACAGACAGATAGACATACAACCCCTGATGAAAACATTACTTTCTTAGCAGAGGTAAAAATTAAGGCCTAGTCTAATATCTAAAAACCACCAAGTAGAAGATGTGTTCAAAACTCTTCAAATAATTCATCAGAGAGAAGTAAGTTTCTTTCATATCAATACTAAAATATAAGTTAGTCTTTTATGGTAATATTATTTTAATCACATGATCAGGCACAGGGAGAACATGCAAACTCCATGCAGAAAGGTTTGAACCCAGGATCTTCTCACTGCAAGGCAACAGCACTACACACTGTTCCACTGTGCAGTCAACCAAATAACTGATTACAACTAAGTGTATAAGAATACTTTGCAGCAGTAAGGTAAAACAATGGGAGTTGGCACCTGGAAAAAAAAAAATCTATTGTGTGTTTTTATTTTGTCAACAAAATGTCCCACTAGTACACACTGAGAGGGAATGTTACGTTCCTGTGTCAATTTATTATATATGTTGATAGTATGAATCAGTTAATGTTGACATCCTTACTAAATGTAATTAGCCCAAAAATATGTTCAGTGTTGGACAGCTATTATACATTTGTAAGTGCTGGTCTTTAGTCAGTAGCAAACTTCACATTCAGCTACTAAGCTGTCTGAAATGTGTTACTCTATGTATGTGTTTGCTAGTAGGTGTGATGGATGGCTTCCCATTATGGAGGTGACATGGTGAAAGATGAGAGGTAAGGCCAGGCTAGCACAACATGATAAACCAGGCCACCTTTAAACTACCAGCCATATATCAATAGACAAAGTGCACAACAAGAGACCAAACCAGAACAAACCAGAGGACAACATACGAAGGAACAAACAGATGAGACAACTGTCCCTGCATTAGTCATACACTATCAAGGACATTAAAGGGCATTTTAACCACCTAATGAATATTTTAACAGAGGATGTCTGTCTCAAATTTCCACCATAACCAAGTCAAGACAAAACATTGTCTTATACTTGGTTTATATGAACATATGACAAAGCTAGAACAATTTGACACATGCAGACATATTGTATGTTTAAGGAATATAAACGTTCACAGGAAAACACATGTAACTGCACAGAGAGAGGCTCTCTGGCTAAAGGTCATAGTAAATGTAATTGTTTGAAGGTGTGTCTGGACTGTGATAATAAAGAGAGAGAGAGCAGGCTGCCTTCCCAACATTAATGTCCCCAATTTACCATCTAATTACTGCTCGGCTGGCTTCATAGCCACACTTATCTAACCAAGACCCAGGCAATTTAATTTCTGATTGTATAACTGCAGCGATGGAGGGAAAGTTGTGGAGAGAGGGCAAAGAGAAACAGTGAAATGTGGACTTACGTTAATAAATTAGAGATGGTGAGAGAAAGAGCGAAGGAGATGGAAAAAAACTGTTAAATGTTGTTAATAATGTCAGACAGGAAAAACTGAAAGAGAGAAACATTTGTAGAGAGGAGAGCACTGACACCAATTTGAAAAGTTCACGTCACTCTACTTGTGTCAAGGAAAGAAGGGGATGAAGGAAGGTGGAGGAGGAGATGGATGAAGACGAGAGGGGGTGAAATTACAGATAAGAGACGCAGAGGCGTATTAGTGAAGTAGATGAACTTTAAACCTAAAGAGAGGGAGGGGAAGGCACTGTTGCATATGACTGAAAATTGCAGCAGTATTCAATACAAATTTACGTGGATAGAAGCAGAAAGAGGACGAAAGGAAATAATCTTATAGTTGTTTTGGATTAAAACATTTCACAGTATTTAAGAACTAAAAGGATGACTAAGGAACTTTGAACAAGCTACAGTACTGGGACGAGTACAGTACTTTATCCTGTCAAAGACACTTTTTTTGGAAAAGGGCTGATTTTTGTAACAGTCATGGAACTAAAGACTGGCTCGTCTTCAGTACTGCCCACATACAGCAGTTTGAAAATCATCCTATCACAACTTTACAGTCACATTTCCATGGAAAAGACTCTTGACTCTAATGGGTGGTGAGGGAGAAGTCAAAATCTCAACATTTTTCTTTTGTATCTCATCCTTTCCTCTGAACCAAGAGACAAAACACCTCTATTCACAGCAAGTGGAACTTTAACACTTCACAGTTTGAGCCTTTGTCAGGTTTTTGTCCCTCTCTGTTATTCTCAGCCTCCTTTTCTTACCCATTTCTATCTTCTTTTTCACCTCCATCCACCAGCCTACCCTCTTTTTTCTTTTGTACATCTTTTTTTATCTTCCACTCCTGAAGGAAACCGTTCTAAATATGGAATAATGATTAACTGATACTTACTGAACAAATACATCTCTCAAATACATTAATCAACACAACATTATGTAACTATGTACAGTTGATGTAAAAAGGTGGTTGGAATGTTGTGATGAGTATTGTGATCAACCAACAGTCTCCTGACATAATTTTACTTTCTCAATTTAAGTCTTTCCATTAAATTCATACCCCAGTTATGAGCTAGTTGGTAGTCATGAGATTTATTAGAATAGTGAGGCTGGTGTTTGTTTACAGCAGTATGTGAATGTCAGTAAGAGTTGACATTTCTCCCATGTTTAAGTGGTTATTTGTTGAAGGTTAACTTATAATTTTACTGAAGATAATATAGAAATTGCAGCTCACTGCTGAGTTACTGAAGGAGTGTAAAGAACATCTGTTGTGTTTTCATTCAACAATATGCCCCTTTGTTCTGTTAATTGTGAGTAAAGTGTCATGAAAGTCTGCTGGAACAATAAACAAGAAATCTCTGTTTTTATTCTGTCAATAAATAATTACTTTCATCAAACTGAACAGCACCTTCTTATAAGGCTGCATTAAGGAGGCTGAAGGAAATTGTACAAAAATTGTTTGAAGTGTGTTTACAGCCATATATGACTGAAGCTTTAACTGATCTACCCAATCAGTGGGACATATTGGACAGATCATTTCTGTATAATCTAGCAGCTGATTTAAAGGTGGGATATGAAATATTTTCATAAAAAGCAATATTTTTAACACAGTAATGCCTCCACGGGGTGTTTAGAGTAGGGATGTCCAGATCCGATCACGTGATCAGAAATCGGGCTCAATCACGTAGTTTCAGACTCGATCGGAATTGGACGTTACCTCCTGATCAGGACTCAAACATTTATGTATATATATATTCTTATTATTAGTTTTTAATGCATATACACCTTTTTGTGTGACGTCAGTATCCGGGACAGTTTCCCTCGCAACCCACAGCCACCATATTAAGAGGGGACGTGTTTCCATGACAACCGACCACAACGTGCGTGCAAATGTGAATGTTAACAGTCCTGTAGTCTACACAGCAGTGGAGAAGATGAGGACTTATAAAAGCCTCGATGTGCATATTTTCTTTGAGGTAAGCTTTTTTAATTGGCTCGGTGGATGTTTAGTTGAGAATGTTGCCACGTTAGCTCCACTAGCTTCGCTAGCCCCGTTAGCATGAGTTCCGGTGTTAGTTTATAGTCATATTAAATCCTTATGAGATTATCTTAAACTCGTTCATGGAGTGGAGGTGATCACTTACTGCATGCAGAAGACAGCTCATGTTTCTCTTTCTGCAGTGTCTGCCATTCTGATCAGCTTATTTAATTACATAACGTTTTATTTAATAACGTAATGTCCGTCCACCGGTTTGTGTGCATTCAGACTGTACAGTACAGAAATGCGCTCTCGTCATGTTCGTTTTTACACACAAGTAACAACTTCATGACTCCCCACCGTGAAGACGCCCAGGGGAAACCTCAGGACGTGCTGGAGTGGCCGCAACCGGCTGTCCCAGTCCCAGGACTGCTGGCTGTCCTGTCCCAGCAGCTAAATATTAAAATAGGGTGAATTAAATACAACACAAGGAACATTCTGGATCTGTTTATTTGCGCCTTTTTATTGATTTTTTCATGTGTTATAGATCGGATCGGGACTCGATATCGGTAGATACTCAAAATCGAATGACTCAGACTCGGACTCGAGGGCACAAAATCTTGATCAGGACATCCCTACTTTAGAGGGTTGTAGAATGAAAATACAGCATTTCCTTTAAAAATTATACTCAAAGTAAAATATTATAAAATATTAGTTTTGAACGGCACAACGTTGCCATTTTGTTTACATTTACCAGCCAATAGCTGGCAGAGCAGCGGGCACCATTTTGCGTTACCTAATACCGTAAATAGTCCGGCACAACGAAGCTGGTACTGTGGAGTCTGCAGGTCAAGCAGCTGGAAGCACCAGGGACATGTGGTGATTATATACCTTATTTGCTTGCCATAGAGCAGGGTTTCCCAACCCTGGTCCTCAAGGCACACTGTCCTGCATGTTTTAGATGTTTCCCTGTTCCAACACAGCTGAGTTAAATGAGCAAATTACCAAATAACTTGTCTTGTAATTTGCTCATTTAACTCAGCTCTGTTGGAGCAGGGAAACATCTAAAACATGCAGGACAGTGTGCCTTGAGGACCAGGGTTGGGAAACACTGCCATAGAGGGTTTCCCCACATGTGTGCAGGGTCATGTGGGAAAGTTTTTATTAGCAGCTAGCTAACACGTAGTTACAGCAGGTCGCTGAAGTGGGGCAGCTCAGGGTGTTCAGCTGGAAGACACACCACAGAGGATTTTTTTTGCTGCTTGTGTAAGTGAGGTGTGCAGGATGGTGTGTGAGGAGGACAGAGGATCTTAGGAGGGACTGCAGAAAGTTTTGGTTTGCTAGAGAAGAGCCACGGGGCAGGTATGAGCTGTTTGCCACTGACTGAATCGATGATTGAGCTACAAACAGGTTTTTTATCAGAATCAGTGTGTGATCAGCTCTGGAAAACATGATTAGTGAGCTGAACTCATGATATTTTATTGCCCTGCTCGGATCAGGGATCTTAGAAGGGACTGCAGATCTGATCAGGGATCAGATCGGGTTTGGTGAGGAATATCGGTTGACCTCAGCATCGGAGAGCGCGCGGGGGGAATTTACGAGCCTTGCACCCAGATGGCTGAAGGCTTTGTGCTGTGTTATTCTATTAATGTTCCATATTCCACCTTTAATGGTTGTGTTCAGCCCAGCTTGGTGCATGTCCCATTCAGTGTGCAAGTGCTTTAACTCAATTAGATTACAGGGCTTCAAAATGTGGCCCGCGGGCCAAATGAATCCTTTGATTGCATTTATTGGGGCCCACTATCTCACAGAGTGATGGAAATGGCTATATGTTACAATCATCTGCAGTTTCAACAGTTCTGTGACGTGTAATTCAGAGTCAGTGAATCAAAGCTTCTTTTGTCCTTCACCAAGATTCATTTTTTGTCCATCTTTACAAATAAAAAAAGCTAAACACAAACAAATTATTTTGTAAATCCCAGAACAGTTTAATAAAACCTTTCATTGACAAAAAATGTATGTGTAAATAATTTTAGAAGAGTCTTGAATTTTAATTTGGCACCTCAAATCTATAAGTTGGTCATAAATATAATTTTGCATAACAGTTCATACACAAGGAGGCTCACTGCTTTGTCAGTATTAGGTACACAAGTGTAAAAGAAACGATTGACAGGTTTACTTAGCATTTGATTAGTTACATTTATCATCATTGAAACCATTCCACAACTGGTTACTGGGCAATCAGATGGGACAAGAGAAAGACAGATGAGAAACTTCCAGATTTATATTCCATGTTATCGGCTTTTACTGCAAATGTTGGCAAATATAAATAAATCTAAGCCGAGCTCTTGCATTATCACTGCTTGCAAGAGGAATAAAGAGAAACAGCAAAGATTATGTGTGCGTGTACATGAGACATGATATTGTATGATCCAAAGAGCATCGTGATGGAGAGTTCAAGTTGGTGAAGGATTCATTTTCATCTTGATAAGCTTTATGCAGCTCAGTGGTGAGAATGTGTTGTGTGTATTGGCTGCATGTGGGTACGTCACATGGCACACCGCCACCACGCTGTGGCAAGATTTGTGCTGCGCCGAGCAAAGCACAGCAGGTTAAACGCACAGAGCACACAATACACAAGGATGGACGTCAGAGGGCAGCATTCATTGCTCGAGGGTCTTTAGGGGACAGAATCAACCCAAAACTCAACCAATATTTTACTTACGTTTTTAACTGTTTTATGTGGCAGAGCTGATACGTATATCTTATCCCAAAGGTGGAATATGGAACATTTTCATAAAAAGCAAAAATTTTAACAACATAATACCTCCACGTGGTGTTTAGAGGCATGCAGAATGAAAGTATACTATTTCCTTTTAAAATCATATTTGAAGTAAAATATAATAAAATATTTATTCTGATGGGCACGATGTTGGCATTATGTTTACATCTACCAGCCAATAGCAGGCAGAGTAACGGGCACCATTGCGGGTTGCCTAACACTAGTCCATAATAGCTAGGCTAGTACTGTGGAGCGGGCCGGAGTCGGCGGTTGAGAAGCTGTTTCTGAGAACCGGGGATTTTTTGTCCTTCCTGGGAGAGGAGACACTGGAGAGGATCAGGGGCCACCATATTGGAGTGCATGCAGGGGCCATGAGTCTGGCACCCCGATGGCTCAAGGCCTTTTTTTGTTGTTGTAGCTGTGCCAGCTTGGCACCGGATGTTGTTGTGGTGTTCATGTTCCATATTCCACCTTTAAATTTACCAAACATAAAGTGAGTCCAAAAGTCACCCAGCAAGCTAAGGAATTTTAGACTGTTTGCAACATTGACTCAAGGTGTTACTGGTTTGCAGCTTCAAGTCACTCACAACCTTAATATACGCACACATGCTGGTGTGTAAGTGTGTATAAACACACACAGGTAAACATCTCCTAGTCAGACAAGGATCCTGCAGATTTTTCAGCAACACATCATTATCCTGTGTTTTTGGGCTTCAGATGACTTTACATCTCAGGTATTTTTACACTCCTGAAGAGTGGATTACTTCTTATTTTCACAGAAATTATTTTGTCTTAGAGCTGTAAATTTATAGAGCATGCATAATATTTTTAGGCAATGCTTTTCAGGAGCAGTTAGGATGTGGAAAATTTTCAGCACAGCATGTCAATTCTGTAGACTTCTTAGTTAATGGAGCACCTTTTCCAGTCACTAAACTGATTACCAGAGCAGGGAATTCTGGCTTTAAGTGGAAATGGTCTTATTGACTGAAGATCACCAGCTGTGGTGAAACTGGAATATTGTTGCTACTATTAGTTGTGAATGTAGATCAGCTACAACAACAAACTAATGATCATTAGTGCATATTTGTTTACAGTGGAGGACAAATAAATTACTGCTCATAATAATGTGAGCGTTTAAAAATAAATTTATGCAGGTGTGTGTTTGAGCATGTATGTTAACCTTGTGTTATTCTGGATGTGCAGCTGGGAAAGATCCTCAGAACTGAAGCAGGACTCACTGGCCTTGGAATCAAAAAGTTACACATTGTGATTAATATGCACTTGAGTGTATTTGAAGCTGCACCTGCCAGAACTGCAAAACATTGCAAAAACAGCAAGTGTGTAAAAAGTAAAAAAAATAAAAAGTATGTCCACTGCAGATTCTCCAATCCATTCAGCAAAACTCTGAAAGTATTTTATTTACATAAGAACCCATCTTGTCATCATGATGCTTAAAACAGGTTTGTGTGTGTGATTGTTTGTGATCATTAGGGTACCTGCAGATCTGAGTACTGTGTTCAGTCATCGATACCAGCAGTTTGACTGCGTAGAGTGGGATAGGATCCGGTGAAGACAGAAGAGATTCAAACCTAAACAAAAACAAGTCCAATGGTACAATATTTAGTTCTCCAATTCTTCTGGAGAGAAAAGTAGATACACTAAAAATACAACAACAGAGAGGAAAGAGAAACAAGGCAAGAGCCACAAATGTTAGCTGAAGCTTTTATGTTTAAATATTGTTTAAATAAAGCTAATATTTACATAAAATAAACCTTTAACAAAGCAAAGATGCAAAAAACAAGCAAGAATTGCATAGGCATCAACAGAGTCAAAAAAATGTTCTTCTGATACTAGAATTATAGATAATAATTCTACTACTGGCACAAAAAAGATGCCAGTTGGTCTAAACATTAATTATAAAAGTATAACATGATTCTCTTGTTACTATATGTTCCTAACAACAAAAACACTGTCAGGCAGAGACTTAATAAACTGACCTTGAAAGCAGAGATTGAGTGAAAAGAGATAAGACTTGGCCACGGGATTGATCATCCTTTGTTTCTTCTGTATCCCCGTTCTCATTCTCTGCCTTTGTCTTTTCCTCGTCTTCCTTAGTATCATCATGGACCAGCAAAACCAGGCTGAGTTCTGACAGCAGCTTCAAAACAAACACTGACCACTCCGCTGTAACAAACAGTGAATGTTCATAGAAATCAATGCTTGGAGTTTGGTATGTGTCCGTGTGACCATCTTACTATACATTAATATTCTGACATCCCTTTCAGCAGTTTATTTTTGCTTCATTCTTATGTGAAATTTGTATACAAACTATGTTGCTCATTCTGTTCAAATAATGGGACGATATTACCTTACTGCAAAGTCAAACAAATTCACATCATATAGATTTAGAAAATAGAAAAATGATGGTGATTCATTCGTCTAGACAAGATGATTATATAACCATAAATTATTGTTAATTCTATTTATGCAAGAACTGAAGTTGCAAAAACAACATAGTTATTCAAAAAATAAAAAAATCAATAAATGAGTTTAATTAATGTTGTTGAATATAACACGACATTCATTACAATATAAATTATACAGCTGAAGTGGTACTTTGATACTGAAATATCTACGTTCTTAACAAACAAAGCCAAAGGCTCAAGGTCGCAAGATATTTTAGACTAACTCAGCGTGACAAGTAACAAGGAAACAAAATGTTAATGGCAAACAGGAAGCCCTCTTACCCTAACAACCAGCTCCCTTGTGAAGGCAGTGGGCACTAACAGCCACTGCACATTAATGACTCTCAGAGGGTCCAAACAAAACACTGCTGTGGATCATTGTGATGGTGGTTTACGCAGAATACTGGATTTTCTTAACATCACAAAAATCAAGGTTAGCTGCTCCAGCTCATTATCATGACTTTAGTCTGTAATTTATCTCAACATAACCTGATTCTGTATATATCTCTCTGTTCTTATGTCTTGCTTTTCAGGCATTTTTGCCTTTGTTTTAGAAAATATCTGTGTTTTTACAACAAAGATAAAGAATGTGAAATGCAGCAAAGGTTGCCAGCTTTCTACTCAGAATGGTCCTATCCATCTAAACCTGAAGTTTCATTTTCTCATAACCATTTCTTACTTGCTTCCTTCCCTCTGACATGAACTGCTCTTCTCATATATATTCTCTCTCTCATTCGCTTTTTAAAGACACCTAGTGCTCATACCATTTCTGCTGAAAGCCAGAGATGTCAGAGGAGGCAGGACAGAATCGACAACCTGAAAGACACAAGGAAGGACAGAAGAAAGACAGAACATGTTATTTTTTATAACAAACTGTTTTCTTCCTTTAATGTAAAACTGTGTAAAAGCTGACCAACAGCATTAGTGTCAGAATAGTACTACATGAAAACCTCAATATGATATAAAAAAAATGCCAAAATGCTGCTGGTCTTTGTGATTCCATCCAGCACATGTTAAAAACACAGTAAGCATTACACATGGTGGAGTGTGACTGGTCCACCATGGGTTTGAGCATAAACAACACCTCCATAGACAGGTAGTGGTAGTTCATTGTGGTAGATGCATACTCCTGGATTTAGAGTAGAGGAGCGTGGCGGTGGAATATCCATAGCAAGTGCTAATATTTATCCACAAGGCCTGGTTGTTGATATGTTTTATTACATCGGCCCTGTGTCAAGGCTACAACCCCATTGTTCACTCAGTTTACCAAAGCACTGTGATTTTCTAGCATGCATCTACATCCTGTCACTGTCTGAGAGTCCTGCCACAGCAGGGACCGAGGCGTGGTGTGGCAACGAGCATGTGTTACACGCCTCTGTGTCAGCTTTCAAATCAGTGTGTGTTAATGATGAGTCCTCCTCTTTCTGAGCTAATCGGGGTTTAAAGAGGCAATTTCACACAAATTTCATGACTTTGTGGTTATTTCTGAAGTATTAACCAGTAATATGAAACATTTTATATTTAAAAAATCTGTAGGAAACACTTATTAATACACCATTCAAACTTGGGTGTTATCGCCACCTGCGTAGTTTGAGAGATTAAAACTGAAAGAGAAGTTGTTGACCTGTTTTCACCCACTATGAAGGTAAGAACACCTGTGGAGCTAAAATATTCAACAGTAACCTCAGAAAAAACGTTTTTAATGGAAGGGCCTCTTTAAAGGGCTTGAATGACTCCACCTTGGTACAGCACCTTTCCAGAATTCAGCCTGTTGGGTTTGGGGGTTACAGACAGTCTTGTTTTCAGTTTTGGCTGTCAGATTTAGGTTCTGACTTTTTCTTTGGTTTTAGGGAAGCAACTAGAAACGTACAGAAAACATAGTTGGTTAGAGATTTAGTCCCTCTTTTCTTTGTTTTGGCCAGGACACTGAAATCCCTTATATTTTTGGTTGTAAGACTTATTTTAATTAAACTTGTTCTTTGTAAAAGTTGCTTTTATCTGGACTTTATGTTGCATGTCCTCAGAGTTACATTGTCACATGGACCATAACATCATGTACATGGACCATTCTTCATGGGAACTTGCAGCTGAGGACTCAGGAGTGTCTCTGAACTCCAACAATAGTAAACAAGTTATCTGCAGAGATCTGAAAGTGTAGCAGCTTCAGGATTACTTTTACACTGAAAGAGTTTCACCATATTTGACTCAGTCCAGATGCTAATAGGTTTTGTAGGACATGAAAAGTACAATATGCTTGTCATTCTGTTTGAAGGAAGTCTTCCTAAACTACAAATCTAAAAGCAAGACACATATTTAGATTACACTGAAACTAGGACCTTTCATTATATTAGTTCTGTTAGCATCAACCAAGCAGAATAAATTGCCATGGAAATGCACTGTTGAATGAATTTTTAAAAACTTGATCAAACACGTTTTTGTAACTGTCAAAGCTCTTATTTAAGCATGAAGCTTTACTGCACAAATTTGCATGATTACTAAGATCGCCATAGAAACAACACTAATGCTAAGTGAGTGTGTGAGGTTGTTACAATAAAAAACAGAGAAGGAAAACTACAAAGGAAGCCACCCAACACTTAATGGTCTGTGTATTAACAGTGCAGACATCAAAAGACTGGATGGAGTGTGAGTGTCCAAATAAATGTGAGTTTCTAAATGTGTGTGCTGGTGATTTTTCTAGTTACTCATCAGTCTGTTGCTCAGTGGTGTAAAAATAACAAACAGAATACACAGCTTCATATGTAGTCAAATACAGCATTTTGATACAACCAGTAACACCTACTGTACGATGTGAATATATAAAAGTGAGACTTCTTTTCCTTTTCAACTGCTCCTTCACTACATCCATATATCTCCTCTTCAGTCTTCCTCTAGACCTCCTGCCTGGCAGTTCCCACCTTAACATCCTTTTCCCAAAAAACCCACTATCCATCCTCTGTACATGTCCAAACCATCTCAGTCTCTCGGACTTTATCTCCAACACATCTAACACGTGTCGTCCCTCTGATGGACTCATTCCTGATCCTGTCCATCCTTGTCCCACCCAAAGAACCTCAACATGTTCATTTCTGCTACGTCTAGCTGTGTCTCCTGTCCCTTTCTCAGTATTATTGTCTCCAAACCAGACAACATGGCTGGTCTCACCACTGTCTTGTACACCTTTCCTTTCATTCTTACAGATACTCTTCTGTCACACATCACTCCTGACACTTTCCTCCACCCGTTCCAACCTGCTTGCACACGTTTCTTAACCTCTTTTCCACACACTTCGTTGTTTTTGACTGTTGACTCTAAGTACTTGAAATCTTCCACCTTCTTTATCTCTGCTCCCTGTAGCCTCACTGTCCCCCTTGTGTCCCTCTCAGTCACACACATGGACTCTGTCTTGCTGCAGCAAACCTTCCTCTATCTTCTTTCTAGTGCACCTCCACCTCTCCAGATGTTCCTCCACCTGCTCCCTGCTCTCACTACAGATAACAATGTCATCTGCAAACATCACGGTCCATGGAGATTCCTGTCTGTCAGTCTGTCTATCACCATAGCAACAAAAAGGGGCTCAAGGCTGATCCTTGATGCAGTCCCACCTCCACATTGAACTCCTCTGTCATACCTGCAGCACATCTCACCACCACCTTACAACTGTAACACATGTCTTGCATCACTCTAACATACTTCTCTGGTACTCCTGACTTCCTCATACAGCTCCCTAAAGCTCCCTCTGGCTTTCTCTGTATACTTCTATCAACATTGTCAAAGCAAATACTGCAAGTATTCATGACATTCACTACAGTTATATCCATCCTTTTAGCAAAGTCCCCTACCATATGTCCTTCTGCATTCCTGTCTTGGATACCAAACCCTCATCACTTCTGTTACCTGCACCAACATGTCCATTGAAGTCTGCTCCAATTACCACACTTTCACCTCTGGAGATACCCTGCATCACTTCATCTAACTTAGAATTTCTCCTTCTCTTCCAACTCACATCCTACCTGTGGAACACGCCCACTGACAACATTAAACAAAACACCTTCCATTTCCAGCTTTAGACTCTTTTCGTCTCCAGTACTTTTTAACAAACTCATCTTTCAAGATAATTTCTCCTCCCTTCATCTTCCTATCACTACCATGATAGAAAACTTTAAATCCTTCTCCTAGGCTCATGGCCTTGCTACCTTTCCATCTTGTCTCTTGGACACACAGAATATTCACCTTCCTGCTCTGCATCATGCCAACCAACTCTAGCTTTTCCTACATTCAAAGTCCCAACTCTCAGTCCTAGACTCTTGAGTTTCCTTTCCTCTCTTTATCTACTAACATACCTTCCTCTTCTCCTCCTTCTTTGACCTACAGATGGTCAATTTCCATCAGCATCCTGCAGGTTAACAACACTGATGGTAGTTATTAATCCAGGCCTTGACCGATCCGGTATAGAAATCTGATTTGTGACTCTCATCATTGTTCTTTTGGTGTAAGCTTTACGTCGGATGCCCTTCCTGACACAACTCTCTGCATTTATCCAGGTCCAGCATAAGGAAGATGCTTGTGCCCCCATTAGGCTGCATTATGTGACTGTATAAAATATAAAGTAGATAACTTTGTACCTGTTGTATGTTGCATCTTTTCAATTCAGAATAAATGAAACACTTTAATCTTTTCTTTTGTTTCTAGAAATACAAAACTTGAATTAAAAGATGAAATACAAATACCAAATACAAATATACAAATACTAAAAGGACATTATTTGATGTATCAGTATTCATATTTATTTTACTGACATTATGCTCAATGACTGTAATCCATTTAACACTGCCCTAATGTTGCCACTTCAACTTGTACACCATCAGCTGCATTAGCATACAGCTGCTGGGATTTGAAGCAGGCAACATGTTTGACCTCATCACAGATTGATGCCATATTTAATGAAACAAAAAAGTATTTTTTACTTTATTTATATAGACAATGTTACATTACACTAATGTTTAAAAGGCAAAAATATGTTTTAATAAGTAAGTAAGGAAAAAATGTTGAAAACCAAACTTCCAGAAAACTTTACTCAGAATCCCAAAAGTGAGATGATGTGATGTAAACGATCTGGAGCACGAATCCGTGTCCTTGTCTCGCTGTAATAAAAGCTAATCTGAGCTGGCTGGGTGTAATTAAAGTGTCTTCCTGTGTTATTGACTATCAGTAGCTGCAAGTCTCCTATTTGCTCCTTTTTGTCTTCCTCATCTCTTTCTCTCTCTCTCTCTCTGTTCACCCTGTCTGCTTCCTGCACCTCTTCACTTCCATAAGTCAATAGTCATTAAACACAATCTCATTGTTCCTTTCACACATACATGCGTACACAAAAAACACCTGCAGATCTGATGAGGTTCTCTTGGTTCAATACTTGATTAGTTTCTTGCCTAATAGCTCACGTGTTGACCCTCTGATCTCTGGTAGATCAGTTCAGCTGATTGAAAGTCACACAGAACACAATACAATGAACGAATATACAAAATCGACACAATGAGCAGATTAAATTACAAAATAAAACTTGTGGACATCTAGTAGAGGATTTCATCCAAAGTGACTTTCAAGAGGTAAACAACATTTAAGCTTTAGGTTAGTAGGAAACTCATGCATAAGAATTAAGAACAAAATTAAAAATAGAAAGCAAGAAGAGTCAGTGAAAAGTAGATCTAGGGGACTGTTGAAGATTTTATAGGATTTCAAGAAATTCCTAAAAAAACAGAGAAACATCCTCAATCTGGTGAGTGTTGAACCACTTAGGACAACTGTCTAAAATATGACTGTCTTGAGTTTAAATAGTTGAGAGTAGAGCTAGAAGTCAGATCTAATTCAGTCAAGTTGAAGCCTTAAAACCTTCCATTGAATATTCCCTCTGATACCAGTATTGGTTCAATAACTGACGGAGAAATATGCACAATTTGGTTCCACAGAAAACCTAAAAGCCTGCTGCAAAAGTTTGGTGTAGTTTCAGGATCCTGCAATCAAAATGTCTCTGTTACAGTCCAATTTATATAAAGCAGTAAATTGCTAAGAAACAAGTGAGACATAAAACATTGTCATTTAAAAACAACTTTTTGAACTGCCAAATAAATAATTAGGTAATTGATTGAATTTGTGCGATGCCAGTTGATTCAAACTTTTTATTCTGTAAAACCTTAACTCATAACTTTGTAAAGCTGCACTTTTCCCTCTCTGTAGTCAAAAGTACACACTCTCTTCTGCACGCACATATCAGCACAGCACAAAAGTTCAATACACATGTTTATTTATTTATTAAAACACTCCCTTTTAGAATATTTGTCAAATCAATGAATTTATCTCACAAAGTAAGAACATTTATGTTTGGTTGATTACTTCTTTGTTGAAACAATGCTTGCAAAAGGTAATAAATCTTATATTGTTTATTTCCCCTTTAAATGTTGCCACATGTGTAATGAAAGTACATGTGTGGGTTGTTCCCAAGAGGAACTTACTAAATCTTCCCTGCCAATCATTATTTCATGATAACGTGCATCTGAGAGTAAAATGGGACTTAAAATCATCCTCTGAGAGCAAAGACACTTTTGCTGATTGGATTTGATCATATCTATGCAGAAATACGTTTTTCAAAAGGATTTTTACAAAAGTGAGTATAGAGTTGACTGAGTCCAGCTGAAGGCTGGACTGTTCGATGTGCACGTGGAATGACATGACTCTTTCTGTCTCTACACCTCATTCAGAACGGTGGTTCAAGATGATGCATCTGCTTGATGTCTCATTGTAAAGACTGATTGTGTCCACGGAGTAAAACCTACAATTGTAATCAAAGACCATCTGTCACTGACTTTCTGCTGTTGTGATGAACTGCTCTCATTTGATTGGAGGGTTTTTACTTCTCTTGTGTGATTTCGTCCCAAACTTTTGGCCTTTTAGTTTTTTCTTCTGGTTAGGATCTTTTTCTCATCACGCAGAAAACAGTGTCGGCCATGTTCTTCATATGGTTAAATACTGACCAGTGTGACATCACATGGTTTAAACAAAGCATCAAATCTATTTATTTTGCCTTGTGGATTGTTTTGTAATTCAAGTCTCTCGATGAACTATTTCAGCCCTAAATTCCGCACATACTTACAGTATAATAGTGCTGAGTGATGAGAATATGGTGCTGACTCAAGACCTCCACAATGGACAGAGTTGTCCTAATCAGTTCTTCACATGTTGCAGCTCCTGATGGAAGATCAAAAGGTTTAGCACTTTATTGTTGGATTCTGGGCTCTTCAGGTCTCCAACCTCAAAAATGAATATTGTATCTTAATAATCAAAGTCAGTTAATGACCTGACATAATAATAAAAACAACGATCCAAAAAATGTCAAGATATTTTGAGAATTTGTCATTTTTAACTATAAAGCATAACAAAGATATCAGACTTAAATAAAACTTTTAAAAATTAATAATAGCTATTAAAATAAAGCAATTCATAGATGAAAAATGCTAAACATGATCATTTAACTTGAGAGCAGTATCAGTACGTGTCTGTCATGACTAAATTGTTAACACTGTGAACACTCACCCACTGAACTGGACAAATGAGTCTGACTGGATTCTACACACACAACACATTTCTGAAAGAAGAAAATAATCAAATCATCAAATCTGAATTGAACTTAGTTGAAAAGAGATTTTATTATATTTTTGTTGTTAAAGGTGTCTTAAACCTTCTTAATGTGAAGTATAGATACATGATGGTAAAACTTCAGGAAGTCAATGACTGAATAATGTTCTGCTTAAAAATAAACATGTTGATTTAGTTTGATTCAATAACTGTTTTTTTAGCTCTTTTAATTTGTACTATTTGCATAAATGCAGCTGAAGTCAGCAAAAAATATAAAATGTTTTGCTTTCTATGTATTAAATGAAAACATATTGACCATTCTGTCAAAAATATCAAGTTTACACAAGATTTAAACTACATAAAATTGCAACAACTTCAAATTGTGATAGAACTAAAGAAATGCACAAAAATGGACGTGTTTCCAAAAACTTACCAGCAGCAATCCAACCTGAAGTAAAAACTCTTTGTTTACAATTCGAGATCTGAAGGCCTGAAGGGAGACGGTCAAACATATAAACAGGAAGAAACTGAGTCATGAGACAAAAAATAAACAGTGAAAGAAATAAAAGGGTGATGTTGCATGTTCTGAACATTAACACATCCAAATGATTATAAAAGACAGAATAAGTCAAACCTAAAGTGTTGTTTAAATACAGTATTATATCTATACAAGTTCAATACAAATAATAACTGCTAATGACTCTGTTTTTTTAAACCTTGTAGACGATAAAGATACAAATGATTTTGGCACAAGTTACCTGAGTTGAGAGAAGTTCCAGAACTACAGACAGTGTAGGTAAAGTCTGTTTAAGTTGTTTAGTCTGAGCAGTAGACGCGTGTTTCCTCCCAGTCACACCTCTCAGTGTGTTTAAGACGTCCTCTACATGAGAGAGGAGACCAGCAAAGGAAAGATCATTAAACAAGATGAAAGGTCTAAAGGTAGAGCTTTCACTTCTGTCACAACGACACTTACTCTGTGTGATTTTGGAATATTAAACACTACATAATGTTTTGTTATTGTTATTTGTAGATTCTTGTGTAATTTATGGCCGTTTGTGTACAGCACTTTGGTAAACTATGTTGTTTTTAAAGCGCTCTATAAATAAAGATGGATTGGTATTGGATAATCCTAATCAGCTGAGGGAACTCTGGGATGACTGTTAAAGCAGAACTAAGTAAGTTTTTTCACCTCAATAAATGTTTTCTAGAGTCCCTGTGGGGGTAAACAAGGACTTGGCGGGGTGATTCGTGGGTCCCTCTCCTCCCTCCGGGGTCTGTGTCCTGAAAGCAGCACTTGCAACTTTCAGTGGATCGGACCCGACTAATCTCGCGAGAACAAACCTGCTTTATGGCACTCACACTCACGTACATAAATACAAGCATGAAGCCCTTGCAGTTGTTAGCAACGCCACCCTTAGGAGCGCAAAGATGACAATAATACTCACCTGTCGAGACATTTTCTTGGTTTTGTTTTTCTTTCTTCTTGCAAAAGCGTTCTCTGCACGTTGTTGTTGGGGGGGCGGCGGCGGGG
>SSNP01000013.1:189353-232722 GCA_006937955.1 Pachypanchax playfairii | reverse complement strand
AGAGGGGTATAAGAGACAGCACCAATTGTGTAAGTTCTCCCACTTAAAAAGATGAGAGAGGCCTGTAATTTTCATCATAGGTATACCTCAACTATGAGAGACAAAATGAGGAAAAAAAATCCAGAAAATCACATTGTCTGATTTTTAAAGAATTTATTTGCAAATTATGGTGGAAAATAAGTATTTGGTCAATAACAAAAGTTAATCTCAATACTTTGTTATATAGCCTTTGTTGGCAATGACAGAGGTCAAACGTTTTCTGTAAGTCTTCACAAGGTTTTCACACACTGTTGCTGGTATTTTGGCCCATTCCTCCATGCAGATCTCCTCTAGAGCAGTGATGTTTTGGGGCTGACGCTGGGCAACACGGACTTTCAACTCCCTCCAGAGATTTTCTATGGGGTTGAGATCTGGAGACTGGCTAGGCCACTCCAGGACCTTGAAATGCTTCTTACGAAGCCACTCCTTCGTTGCCCGGGCGGTGTGTTTGGGATCATTGTCATGCTGAAAGACCCAGCCACGTCTCATTTTCAATGCCCTTGCTGATGGAAGGAGGTTTTCACTCAAAATCTTACGATACATGGCCCCATTCATTCTTTCCTTTACACGGATCAGTCGTCCTGGTCCCCTTGCAGAAAAACAGCCCCAAAGCATGATGTTTCCACCCCCATGCTTTACAGTAGGTATGGTGTTCTTTGGATCCAACTCAGCATTCTTTCCCCTCCAAACACGACAAGTTGAGTTTCTACCAAAAAGTTCTATTTTGGTTTCATCTGACCATATGATGTTCTCCCAATCCTCTTCTGGATCATCCAAATGCTCTCTAGCAAACCGCAGACGGGCCTGGACGTGTCCTGGCTTCAGCAGGGGGACACGTCTGGCACTGCAGGATTTGAGTCCCTGGCGGCGTAGTGTGTTACTGATGGTAGCCTTTGTTACTTTGGTCCCAGCTCTCTGCAGGTCATTCACTAGGTCCCTCCGTGTGGTTCTGGGATTTTTGCTCACCGTTCTTGTGATCATTTTGACCCCACGGGGTGAGATCTTGCGTGGAGCCCCAGATCGAGGGAGATTATCAGTGGTCTTGTATGTCTTCCCTTTTCTAATAATTGCTCCCACAGTTGATTTCTTCACACCAAGCTGCTTACCTATTGCAGATTCAGTCTTCCCAGCCTGGTGAAGGTCTACAATTTTGTTTCTGGTGTCCTTTGACAGCTCTTTGGTCTTGGCCATAGTGGAGTTTGGAGCGTGACTGTTTGAGGTTGTGGACATGTGTCTTTTATACTGATAACGAGTTCACACAGGTGCCATTAATACAGGTAACGAGTGGAGGACCGAGGAGCCTCTTAAAGAAGTCACAGGTCTGTGAAAGCCAGAAATCTTACTTGTTTGTAGGTGACCAAATACTTATTTTCCACCATAATTTGCAAATAAATTCTTTAAAAATCAGACAATGTGATTTTCTGGATTTTTTTTCCTCATTTTGTCTCTCATAGTTGAGGTATACCTATGATGAAAATTACAGGCCTCTCTGATCTTTTTAAGTGGGAGAACTTACACAATTGGTGGCTGACTAAATACTTTTTTGCCCCACTGTATATGTTAAAAAGGAAAACCCACTCTTAACAGAGGAGGAGGACTCAGATTTCACTCTTCTAACACCTACAATGCTTCTTTGTCTCTGAATCCAAGGCAGTTTCAAAGCTATTAAAGAAGTGAAACAGTCAACTACAACACCTCACATAAACAAATATCAGGTAACAATGACTCTCAGATGGGACGGGTGTGTCAACAACCCATGTGACTCAAATTCCTACTGCAGTCACAACTCATATGGAACTCCCAAAACATGATTAAAACTGGATAAATCATTTGGATGAAAAGCAAAACATTTTCAAGACACAAAAAAGAAATCCAGTTGCTTGTTTTTTTAAAAATATATATTTTGGACTGACATGTCCTGGATGACTGTGAATCTACACAAACATTTGATCCATTTAGTTCTAGTGAGGTTTGAGTAAAATAAACTGGTACAACAGTAAACACTGTGCAAAAGTCCTCAGCTGAAGGTTCTGATGAACACAGACAGCTTCTATCAAAAAAAAGGCATCATGGGTGAAGGATAGATTTTAATGTGCCGCTGAAACAATCCAGATGCACTATGTCCAAACATTCAGGTAATGAACATCTTGTATGTTAATTAATGCAGGTCAAGCTGTAAAACAAAGATGAGATTTTTTTACATGAATGCAATTGACAAAGCAAATTTTTAAGCTATTTTTTTTTGTTTAAAATAAACAGCTACAATGACAATGATACAAGTTTATTGACAAACTTCTAACCTAAAAATCAATTACTGAAAAAAATGTGAGGAAAACGACGAAATACTATATCCACAAAATAAAAATGAAATTAGATGGAACCATCATCTCAACTAAGTGTTTGCATGTGTGCTTGCATCAGCATGTATTAGTGTGCGTGTGTTTGTGTGTGTCTGCTTTCTGAATGCTGTATGTACCCCCACACTTCAGACTCGGTGGAGAATAGCTCTTTCTGCTCAGACAATGGGGCCAAACCTAATGAAATCTCCATGGCTGAGGAAATTAGTTTTTCCAGAAAAATCATTGTGGAAAAGACAGGAAGTACAACACAAGTGATTGCCTCTGTCAGTTTATTATTGTGTTTCACTGTGTTACATCACTAGCACACTTCTCTCCCTAGGTATGATACAATGGAACCCATTCCAAAATAAAATTAACTTTATTTTAAGGGAAATGGTTCATATTAACAGCTTTGACATTAATTTCCCTGTGGCAATTTATCTTGTTAATTCTGAAAAGGTAATGCAGGTGACACTGATTATCTTTTGTATCGTTTCAAACCCAATAACACCACAGAGTAGAAATTACCTAGCAGTGATGATTATGCATTAAATCTATTCTATAATTGATAATAAATCCTAGAAAAATAACAATCTGAATACCAAACTTTCTTTTTAAACTCTGAGGGATTTAGTTTGTTTCCTCATCCCCTGCAGTTGAAGGAAGCTTGAATTCTCACCTTTTATGGAATAATAAAGTGAAAAGGTAAGAAACACATTATGAACTTATCTGCTTGGTAGCTGGATTATTTAAAAATATAGTTTCAGTTAAAATACTATTAACAATTTGTATTTGGTCCTTCCTCAAAATCTTAAATACCAAAGCAATGAACTCTAGTGTAGAGGGATGGTGTCATGTGGGATCAGCAGTAGGAATGTCCAGACTTCATAGCCTGCTATTGTAACAGATTCCATTTAGGCTGATAAAACAAAGTTATAAGAACAGAATATATCATTGATTTCCAAAAGTTTGGACATACAGGAGTTTGTCATGTGAACCTGCTGCCAGGAATGCAGCCAGCCTGGTGAACAGTGTTGTAGCTCAGCCAGTCGGTTATTTGAGATATTTTAAGGACAGCAGAGAAAAAAAGACAACTTCCCATGTTTCGTGCAAATATTGAGAAAGCTGGACTGAATCAAACTCTTCAGTATTTCCAAGAGAGAATAATATTCAGCAGACAACAGTAAAACTAATTGGATCACAGTAAGTTTTTCTTTTTCACCGTGTTGGGCAGTCGACTTTTATCGGTCATGAAAAATGTTCAATTTGAAAGAGTTGGAGCCTGTTGGAGATCTTTGAGATATTTACCCTCTGAAAAACAAACAGACTGTTGTTATAGTTAGTTGTTATAGTTCAGCTATAGTTATAGTTATGTTATAGTTCTGACCCATATGAATGTTCGCTCAGGCAAACTGTTAAGCACCTCTGTAAATCTCTTCTTTTTGACACCACTGAAATTTTCCTCTTTAAAATAAAAACTGTTATAAAAATTAAAAGCAATTGTAAATGATGCTGGTGGCAGCTCAACTTTAAACAAAGGGTTATGTGAGAATGTGCTTCTCTTCATAATTTCATTAATTAGCGTCCAAGTTTTGCCAAATGTTGCTGGATACAAACTTTATTTGAGTTAACCAAATAAATAATTGTGCAATGTTGGACAAAACAGAGACCAGCGTTGTAAATCGCTGCCCTGATTTCTGTCTGACTTCCTCTCTCCCTGTGATGGATGATGTAATTCTGCTTCTGTTAAAATTATTGAGTGACCGTTCACGGCAGACAGGTTTGTCGAATTACACAGCTGTCAGGTGTTTTTGTTGGTGAATGTAGCAGCGTATTCGACTATTTCACTCCACTCCTTCCACCCACACCCCCCATAAAAAACACACACAGCCAACTGACACTGCAACATTTAAAACAAACTAAAGTTTCTTTCTGTCAAAGTTTGTTGTGCCGCCCTCCCACCCCCCTGCAGTTTGCATCAAGGCACCACAGCCATCACATTACAGATTTTGCTCCAAATTTAGAGGCAGATATTTAAACATTTTAATGTGCAAGCAGACTTGTTTCAGTTTGTTCAGAGAGGCAGAGCAGAACAGCTTTGCAGCTGACAAGGACGTGGACGTGAGCATGAGTGGATTATTAAGTCCCATCTTATGCAATTATCTCAGATTTAAAAATAAATACAACTTACACAGACAATAACTGCAGCAGTACAGCTGATAGTCCCTGTGTGATTAACTACAGCCTTACGTAACTTCATATAATACCATCACCAAAAACAAGAATCAGGTTTATTTATAGTGGAAACAAGAACAATAAAAACTAAAATTCAGAAGTTTAGAATCAGAAAATATCATCAATATTGTCAGATATGTATCAGATACCAAAAGAGATTAAGATAAAATCAGAATCCCCAAAAGCTGCAAGGTGAATTCCTACAAGTATGTGCCTGTAAACCATGGTCACTGAACATACTACACTATACCAATACATCATCTCCAACAACATGGACCTTTAATGATAACTGACAACTTAAATAACCAAGCTATTAATCTCATATAGGAAATCACAGCATGCTTCCAACACCAGGGGACTGCATGGAAAGACAGCAAAATGAATCCTCTGGCACCCCTTCGGGAACTAGCACAATGGTCTGCTCCAGCATTCCCCAGGCTGTACGGGGCAGCTCACTAATGAGCCCACGGGGGAGCACCCACTGTCTCTGTGTTTAACAGAGTGTAGCTTTGCCAGGCACTGAACACTGAAGAGAGAGAGGGGGGGTAGTGGTGACAGCAGAGTGAGGGAAGAAGAGATTCTTACAAGTAGTGAGAAACTAGTTGCTCATGTGAGAATCTCAATCATTATGATTCAGAGAGGGAAATACAGGAGACAGAAAAAAGGAAGCTATTTTCATTACGATACATCCAACAATGTCGACATATCTTTCAATTCAAGAATGATGATGATAGTTTTTTTCCACAATGTGTACTGGTAATGCTAAAAGATTGAAGGAGTAAAATGAGTGTGCACACACTGGAAGGTATTTCAACAAAATCCAAGAATGTCACCTTCAAGTTTTTCTAATTGTCAACCTGAATGTTTTAGCACAATCATTAAACAGGAAACACATGATCATATCACACAGCAACGTTCACTGTCAAGTACATCAAGTGTTGTGCACCATTAAAATTTATTACGGTCAATATATTTATATCAAATTCTTTCCAATAACTCTACAAATGAAGAAATTACAAAAAAAAAGAGAAACTACTTGGAGTTGTTGTAGAATCATTTTTACTCATTAACACCTGATTTCTTGTATTAAGAAAAAAAAAATTAAAAAAAAGAAATATACAATTTAAATTTAGCAGTTTAGCATGTTTTTGTCTTTTCCATCTTACTGACATGGGGTTCCAACCAGATTAGTATGTTTTTCATCATGGTACAACAAGGCAAACTGGCTTCCTGGCAAATGGATTAAACTGCAAATCTGTTTTAATCTGAGGCAAAAACTGACAGATAATATTTACACACATAAAACCTCTGGCTAAAAGTTACTTTCAAATGAAAAGCTTCAAAGGCAGGAAGACAGACAAGAAGACGACCCTCTCTTCAAGTCTTCAGTGGACTACTTTTATGTCCAAACAAGTTAGAACTTGTTCTTTGAGTCTCAAAGACTTACAGATGACAAAAACTACATCACTTTGAATCAGACGGTTCAAGTGTCTGATGTGGTTTCCCTCTGTAATTATAGGCCTTTAGAAGCTAGAGCACCTGGTTCTCAATGACCTCCTTTGTCAAAAGCTAGTATATCACTGGGGCTGTGAATGTTGGCGACTAGTTGGAGGCACAGAGTTGCCAGAAAATAAGAACATTTTCAGTTGAAATCACAATTAATTCATTCAATAATGCACAACACTCCTGCAACCTGTTCTATTTATGGCCAATCATATGGAGCATGTGATGTAAATTACCACAGTAATGCAATTGTCATGCAAATGCCCGTGCTGAAACGTAGTTAAAAAGTATCTTAACTATGTCATAATTTGTTCACAGTTTAACCAAAGTTGTCTCAAATGTTTTCACACTTCTGACTCTCAGATACTAAACTGAAAAGGAATCAAGACAAGGAAAGGTGCAATGACTCTGCATCTATGAGAAAACATGTTGTGTACATTTTTGAGAACATGTTCAAAATTCAAGCAATACATAAGTGCCTCCCTAAGATTTATTAAAGGAAATTTAGAAGACCTGCAAACGTTTGTAAAACCTCATAAATCCTAGAAATTTAACGTATATATTCATTACTTAACTCTTTCAATTAAATTTCTCAAAAATCAAGTTTTTGTTTTATTCCAATTTATTGATACTCTGTTATTAAAGCACTTGTTCATTTTGACATCTCACACCCCAGGTTGCATGGTGGAGCAGGTGGTAGCACTGTTGTCTTGTAGCAAGAAGGTCCTAGGCTTGAAACCAGGCCAGGACCTTTCTGCATGGAGGTTACATGTTCTTCCCATACATGTGTGGGTTTTCACCTGGGACTCCAGCTTCCCCCCAAAGACCAAAAACATACATTATAGGTTAACTGGCAACTCTAAATTGGCCCTAGGTGCGAGTGTGCATGTAAGTGGTTATTCATTTCTATGTTGTCCTGTGATAGACTGGAAACCTGTCAAGGGTGGAACCTCGCTTCTCGCCCAATGACTAATGGAGACAGACACCAGTTCCTCATGACCCCCAACAGGAACAAGCAGGTATAGATAATGACTGACTAATCACACCCCATATTTTCTATGATCATTTAAAATCATTCCCAGAACAAACTATGTTGGTGTCATCTGCAAAAAAGAATAAACCATAGCACTTTCAAAACTTCACAAATGATACTAATAAACAAAACAAACAAAAAGCTTGTGACTGAACACCTAACCTTGAGGAACCCCACATATAATTTCGTAAAGCTCTGATTTTTGATTCTCAAACTCTACAAACTGTTTACCGTTAGTCACATAACTACTTAACTACCACTTATTGGTTGGTAAAGGTCGCTGTGATCATATCACCCCTGTCCTGGCCAGTCTACACTGGCTTCCTGTGACGTTTAGGGTTCAATATAAAACTCTCCTGCTTGTTTTTAAGGTCTTACATAATCTTGCCCCCCTTACCTTGCAGATCTATGCATCTGGTATGCCCCCCCTAGATCCTTAAGATCCTCAACAGCAAATTTTTTAGTTGAACCAAAGCACCGGTACAGTGGGGCAAAAAAGTATTTAGTCAGCCACCAATTGTGTAAGTTCGCCCACTTAAAAAGATCAGAGAGGCCTGTAATTTTCATCATAGGTATACCTCAACTATGAGAGACAAAATGAGGAAAAAAAATCCAGAAAATCACATTGTCTGATTTTTAAAGAATTTATTTGCAAATTATGGTGGAAAATAAGTATTTGGTCAATAACAAAAGTTAATCTCAATACTTTGTTATATAGCCTTTGTTGGCAATGACAGAGGTCAAACGTTTTCTGTAAGTCTTCACAAGGTTTTCACACACTGTTGCTGGTATTTTGGCCCATTCCTCCATGCAGATCTCCTCTAGAGCAGTGATGTTTTGGGGCTGACGCTGGGCAACATGGACTTTCAACTCCCTCCAGAGATTTTCTATGGGGTTGAGATCTGGAGACTGGCTAGGCCACTCCAGGACCTTGAAATGCTTCTTACGAAGCCACTCCTTCGTTGCCCGGGCGGTGTGTTTGGGATCATTGTCATGCTGAAAGACCCAGCCACGTCTCATTTTCAATGCCCTTGCTGATGGAAGGAGGTTTTCACTCAAAATCTTACGATACATGGCCCCATTCATTCTTTCCTTTACACGGATCAGTCGTCCTGGTCCCCTTGCAGAAAAACAGCCCCAAAGCATGATGTTTCCACCCCCATGCTTTACAGTAGGTATGGTGTTCTTTGGATCCAACTCAGCATTCTTTCCCCTCCAAACACGACAAGTTGAGTTTCTACCAAAAAGTTCTATTTTGGTTTCATCTGACCATATGATGTTCTCCCAATCCTCTTCTGGATCATCCAAATGCTCTCTAGCAAACCGCAGACGGGCCTGGACGTGTCCTGGCTTCAGCAGGGGGACACGTCTGGCACTGCAGGATTTGAGACCCTGGCGGCGTAGTGTGTTACTGATGGTAGCCTTTGTTACTTTGGTCCCAGCTCTCTGCAGGTCATTCACTAGGTCCCTCCGTGTGGTTCTGGGATTTTTGCTCACCGTTCTTGTGATCATTTTGACCCCACGGGGTGAGATCTTGCGTGGAGCCCCAGATCGAGGGAGATTATCAGTGGTCTTGTATGTCTTCCCTTTTCTAATAATTGCTCCCACAGTTGATTTCTTCACACCAAGCTGCTTACCTATTGCAGATTCAGTCTTCCCAGCCTGGTGAAGGTCTACAATTTTGTTTCTGGTGTCCTTTGACAGCTCTTTGGTCTTGGCCATAGTGGAGTTTGGAGCGTGACTGTTTGAGGTTGTGGACAGGTGTCTTTTATACTGATAACGAGTTCACACAGGTGCCATTAATACAGGTAACGAGTGGAGGACCGAGGAGCCTCTTAAAGAAGTTACAGGTCTGTGAAAGCCAGAAATCTTACTTGTTTGTAGGTGACCAAATACTTATTTTCCACCATAATTTGCAAATAAATTCTTTAAAAATCAGACAATGTTATTTTCTGGATTTTTTTTTCCTCATTTTGTCTCTCATAGTTGAGGTATACCTATGATGAAAATTACAGGCCTCTCTGATCTTTTTAAGTGGGAGAACTTACACAATTGGTGGCTGACTAAATACTTTTTTGCCCCACTGTATTTTCTAAAATGTATCATGCCACATTCAGATCTTTCACATAGGCCCTGCTCCAGTTTCGTTTTAACAAATCATTGAAAAATTAAAACATTTTTGTGATGTTTTGTGAACTCAAACACTTTCTTACTATTTTAAATTGTCTTTGATGTATTGTAAATATTGGTAAATGGTCACTGATGTCACCTAATAGAAGATCACAATTATTAACATTGCCAAATTAATTTGTAAATGCATTATCAATTTTATAGCACATGGACTTGTCATACTGGTTGGCTGTGGGATCACAGGACATAAACTCTTACTATATATTGCAGCCATAAAGTCTGTAGTCATTTGCACCTGGATTAAGTAGATCAATATTACATTTATTGGCATAAATATAATTTTTATATTTATTTTTATTTCTCATGCTCCTTAAGTGCAAAGATTAAGTCTTCTTCAAAATAGATCATCTGATCTTTCACTTGCATGATTTATATTATTTATATTCTTGAAATTGAACAGAATGGACCTATCCTTTCATCCTGTCTTTGACCTGACCTAAAGCAGCCTCTCAAAATGCAGTTCATTGGTCACTTTAAAATGTTCAATCTGAAAGAGTCAATCTGTCCACAAAATCAGTCAAGTCATTTCTTTCAGAATCAGCACTAAATATATTCTTGAAGTTTTTCTACGGCTCTGTCCTTCGAGCACTTGACATCTAGAATCTAGCTGTTTTTGTGTCTGAATCGCTGGTAATAAGACTTTGGAGACTTTTGGTTCATCATCTTTGTTCTTCACCACTCTCTGTTCAGCTTCATCTGCTCTTTTTCAGTGGTTGAAGAATTAGATCATATACTCTGCCTTCAGTACCCCAAAGCTGAGGGACATTTTAGCTACAATTTTTTTTGTTCTTTATGTATTTTATCCATACTGGAAGAATGCTTCATTGTTTTTGGTTTGTTTTGATTGAACATTTTCCCCAGTTATCAATTTTTATCTGTGATTTGCAGTAAAGGTCTTCTCTTCTGTCTATATCTGTGTGGTTTAATCACACCAGTCTGTACAGCAGCCCTACGATGTGTCCTACAATCATAATGATCCAAACACTGCCAAAATCAATCAAGAGTTTCAGAAGAAGAAAAATGAAAACTGCAATTGGACCAAAGACATAGCCTGAGTTGAATGTTTTTAAAATCTTTAGGTATTTTAAAAAGGCAACCAAAGCAGCACAACTCCTCTAGCAGAACAAAAGCCAGGTCTCAAAACATTTTAAACAACAGATGGTCATGTAGAGATTCAAAAGTAAAGATCAAAAGATTCCAATTTCAGAAATGAAAAGTTCAATGGCATTTGTTGGATTGTTGCAACTATGTGGTCCTTGTATTTGATATAGTTGAAATCTAAACTCAGTTGTTAGTTTTTACATTTTATATAGGAGCAAATAAGCATAAAACAATAAAAAAATAAGACAATATACTTCTGAAACAAATGCCATTTAGTTTATATTGGGCAGAGGCCAACTACATATTCCAGAGTACTTTACATTCAGGCTGTGTGTGTGTGCTTTTGATTGTGGATCAACATGAAGTGGTCATCCCATGTTGGAGACACAAGGGTAGGGCTCATGACTGTCTTTTAAGAGTCACCCTGTGTTCTCCTCTCTTTTGTGGAAGATAGTGATAAATCATTAATGGACTCAACACTGCTGTGTGTCTGTGTATGAATGTGTATGCGAGTGTCCGTGTGTATTTGTGAATGTGAGTGTGAGGGGGATTTCTGCCTAGTGCCCTCTGGCTTCTATCACTGCAATACTGTTCACACACATTCCTGTTGCAGGCACATGCACACATACATACACAGATTATTCATCATAGGCAGTTGAAGCATCATCTTGTTCGGGCTCATAAATAATTTCCTGCAGCTCAAGTCTGGCCTGGAAACCTGCCTTTCACTCCATGCCATCCACTCCCCCTCTCTCTAAGTACAACTCTCTCCCTTACCACCCTGTCTGCCTGCCATATCCTCCCCCTCTCCAGCTACACTGATCCGGCTTTCTTTCTTCCTCTCTGTCACTCTCTGCCATTTCTCAGCATCCTCTCTCCAAACCACCATGCTCCCTTTGGCTATGTGCCCCCATCACTTCCTTTCCCAGTCAACTCCCTCCACTAGTACAACAATCTGTATCCCTCTGTGCAGTACTTTGCTTGGAAATCAGCAGAACTCTAAGCAACAGCAGCAGAAGAAGGGGCTGGGGTGATCCAATGGGTCAGAAAATACGTCAAAAACACACTGCCTGGAGCAGATTTGACAGGTTTGAGGCACTGCGTCTCAGTGCTGTCATGCAATTAACAGTGTATGTCACCGGATTTGCATTGGCAGACAATTATTTTCTCAAGCATCAAAAATATTAGACACTTATCAAACAATGAAAAAAATATATATATATTTTCAGCTTTGACTAGTTGTGTTAAAAAATTAAAAACTGCCTGGGATGTTAAAATTCACTTTCTACATGCCACAAGCTTTTTTTATACTCTAATACACTCCAGCTATGTAACAAAGTTTACAAACAAATACCCTTTTCCAGCTCTGAGACTAAAATCTAACTGACTTAATTTGGAAGCAACTACAAATATCCCACATCTCATCTAAAACTAAAAAGCTATACCAAAATTATGGAAAAAATAAAGTACATCTGCTCTCATTTCATATAGGTTTTACATATCATAACAGAATAAAAATTATTTTGTTTTCGTACCATGCATCTCTGACTCTACAGATTATGGTTAGCATGGGAGAAGCTAAAATTCATGACAAGATAATTAGAATATGACTGATCATGAATGAAGGGTGGCAGGAGGTAAAAAAACATGTCATCACAACTGAGGTTTCATCTAAATTAACCACAATTCTTCTGGGACAATATTGTTTGGATGGCTGAAGCTTAAGTAGATATTTACCCATAATGCACAGCAGCAGGATTTGTCAAAAACCAAACACATCATGCCGGCTGTCAGCACGGGGGTGGAGGGCTGGTGATTTGGACACCTTGCAGTCACCATGAAGTCAGAATAACAAAGTATTCTAGAGTCAAATGTGAAGCTGTCTGACTGATAAAACTTGCTGGGATTTTGTCATGCAACACAAAAATACTTAAAAGCACACAATAATATCTGAAGCAAAATTGCAGAAAAGAAAAAAAGAACAAAGTCCAGACCTCAACCTGATTAAAATTCTGTGGTAGGACCTCAAGAGAGCTGTGCAGAACCAAATCTCTAAAAACCTCAATGAACTGAAGCAATGCAGTGAATACGAGAGGGTCAGAATTCTCCACAATGTGAGAGACTGATAAAGTCAGACAAAAAATGAGTTCTGAAAGTTGCTGCTGTTCCAGATGGTTCTACAAGCTGTGTGATCATGGAATGTCCTCAGTTTTTACATGGATTTTTTATTTTGTCTTTATTTTTATTTAATATTAATGACATGGTGGAATCTGCTGTGTTTTTACACACCTGAGGTTTGATTCAAATAACTTTTGAACTTTGAAAAGACAAGATCATTTTTGAATGGACAAATGGATAAAATCCTAACACTGAAAAAGGATGTACTCTCTTTTTCCTGTGACTGTAATCACTACAGTTACATGTCATCAAATTATGATGACACAAGGAAGGGACCAGACATTGTGATCAACCCATTATTAACTCAGCACTGCAATTTATCTCTTGTCTTTTTGTTTGTAATATATTTTATCATATTAGTATATATCTTTACTTCTGGCTGTCATTTCATGCCACATCCAAACATAAAAGCACTTTCTTCTGTTGGACAAAACTTGTCAAAAGTACAACTAACTCTCTGATACACAGCAGGAACTTGTGTGACCTAATATGCATACATGGACTTACTGCAACAATACAGAACACAAGCGTAAAGAACAGGTCACGTGTCTTAGGCCTTTATCACATAGGATAAAACCAGATGCTCTCTACAACCTGACTTATTAGAATGTGGCTGATTGCTGCAAATTTGGAAAACCTTTTTTTCACAGCAAAGGCAATCATGATGCTGCTATGCTCTTAATATTTGCCAAAAAGATTTTTCCTGCTATTTTCTGTGTGTCTGAAATGCATTCCTGCACCCTTTTAATGCTCTACATACAGTATCAGCAGCATGTTTCTATGATACTACCATTACAAACATCCAGGGTTCCAGGTCATGGGCCCTGCTGTGGCTGCCTAATTTTTTACCTTGTCGTGGGGTCAATTTCATGTCTGAAGGAGGCATTAATCGTCATGTTTCTGATTATAACTTTGCCATGTTTTCCTTTTTTTCTCTTGCAATACCGAGATTCCATCTGTCTTGATTACATAAACCTTCTCACTGCTAATCACCTTCATCAGTCTGACCTGTTCCCTCTCTTTTTAAGCACTGTGAAACTCCTAACCTGTGCCAGACAGTTGTATGTGTTTGTTACAGTTTCCAGCACCTGTCTTGTCTCAACTGTAATTCTGTCTCATAGTGTGCAACAGACCTGTTCTATCTCCTGACCCTGTCTTCACCTGCCCCCTTTTGGACCACATTTAAGGATTTTGGACTTAGACTACCTTGCTCTGTTTCTGGATTATGCCCCAGCCTCTTCCACATCTGTTCTCTAAGTCTGATTTTGGATTCTATGCTCATAGAGGTTTCTGACAAATGCCTGTTAATCTTACCTTGGATTTTGGATATTACCTTAGACTGTTTGTTGGATTTTGCTGCTTGTCTCGCCCCATACTTACCACCTGTTCTTGTCTCTCGAGCATACTTACCATCTCCCTTCTCAAGCACTGGATTTTCCTCACTCCTCCAACACCAAACCGCCTGGAATTAAAATCGTGCATACCTACATCAACGGAGAAATCCTAAGTCATCACGTCACTTGCCACAAAATCTCCCCTTCGTCCTCCATTCAGTCAGACAATGTAAGATTGGATACTTTTGATAATTGTTCTTCTGGCACTACATTGACATTAATCATCTCTCTCCTTATCACAGAGAATATCCCAAACACTCCCCAGATCCATTCCAGAGGCAAACTGAGAACTACTACTCTGACTGCTGTAAAAAAAAATAAAAAAATTAAACCACTCCTGAGTATTGTGCATTCTGGTCCTAAAACTACATTATTACATTACATTAATAACACCATTATTGTTATTAAATGTGGTTTTAAATAATAGTCAGTGGTTGTGAATGTTATTTACAACATCAATCTGCATTTCCAAATAAAAAAGAAGTTGTACACATTGTTTCAAACAGGATCTGCAATTTTGGATTAAACATTTAAATTTTAAACAGCATGGCTGTGCTCAGAGTGTCACGGCTACAGTGGAGATGGTAAACTCCAGAAGACAAAGGTGGAGGCCTCCACTATCAGGACTACCTCACAAACACACCACAGTTTGAGAGACTGAAGAGTTGTATGTCTGACCAGGTGATCAGCAGCATAGGAGCACCACAGGGGACTGTACTCTCACCATTCCTTTTCACTTTGTACACCTCAGACTTTCAGTACAGGTCAGAGTCCTGTTATCTGTAGAAATACTCTGATGACTCTGCAGTTGTTGGTTGGATCAGAGATGGACAAGAGACTGAATACAGAGAACTGGTGGACCGCTTTGTGTCCTGGTGTGGAAACAGTCATCTCATCTTGAATATGAACAAGACAAAGGAGATGATTGTGGATTCTAGGAGGAGCAGCAACATACCATCACCCATTTCCATCATGGAGAAAAAGTGGAGGTGGGGGAGGAGTATAAATACCTGGTGTTCACCTGGACAACAGACTGAACTGGAGACACAACTGTGATGCTGTTTTGGGAAGGGACAGAGGAGACTGGACTTCCTCAGGAAGCTTAGATCCTTCAACATTTACAGCAAGATGTTGAAGATCTTTTATAAGTCTGTTGTTGAGAGTGTGATCACACCTGCAGTCACCTGTTGGGGGAGCAGCATCAAAGCAGGTGAAGAGGCTGAACAGATTGATCAAGAGGGCTGGTTCTATTCTGGGGACTGATCTGGAATCTCTTGAGTTGATTGTCCAAAGGAGGATGAAGAACATGATGGAAAACCCTCATCATCCTCGTCACAACACAGTAACTCAACAACAGTGTCCTTCAGATCCAAGACAGACCACTACAGGAGATCCTTCTTGCCCACAGCTAGAACCTCATACAATGGTTCCCTGAAGATGAGCTGAGCTACAACAACTTTTAATTTCCCTTCGGGGATTAATAAAGTATTTTTGATTTGATTTATTTGATTTCAGATGGAAAGAAGATGCATTCGAAATTACAAGGAGGAATATTGTGAAGAGGCTAAAAAATCCCAGTTGAATTAATTTTTTTCCCACAGAAGCTAAAAGAGAAATCATGAACTAATACAGACGTAAGAAATTAAAAAATTGTAAAGTTTATTTCAAAAGAATTGAAAGAAATTCAGAAGAACAAAAACATGATGGTATCATATGCCTTAAATTCTAAATGACTGTGTAAAATAAAATGGTGTAAAACACATAGTTTAAACTGACAGAAACAAACTCTTTTTTAAAGCACTGCTGCACAAGGTTATTTGTGTTCACTAAAAAATCTAATTAATGCATTTTTAATTGAATCTGAACATTTGAGCATCAATTAAAAGAATCTAAATGTAATAAAATAGATTTTACTCAGACAAAATAAGGTAAAATATTTTTTAACTAATTAGTACAGCTTCTCTTTCTCTTTTTTCTTTTCTTTTTTAGGAAGGTTGTAGCTTTCTGTCTTGGCTGAAATCAACAAAAAGAAATAAAGTCGTTTTTTAAATCCACTACTTTATTAGATCATCTGACATACTCATGATTAACCAGGATACATAGCCAAGATTTCCGATGCCACAAATGCTCACAAATAAGCAGCAAAAATCCACAATATGAACATTTTAACATTTTTTTGAATGTTACTGTTTTCATGTGATTGTTGTTCACTCCAACAACATTTAAACTGTTCACAGGTTACAGTTCACAGTTGGTTCGCAATTTCTATTTGTTGAAGGAGTTGTGCAAGTTAAGTTTCAAGAAAAAAACAATTGCAAATAAAATGTATTGAGTAACTTGCCTGGTAGTGCTGAAAGTGCCAATTTAATCATTTAAAATTTGTCACTTTATTTATTGTGATTTTATTTTGATGTTATTTTTGTTTATTAAAACTTTAATGAATTAGTGGACACGGGGTAAAAGGAGAAAGGAAATTAATAAAAAAAGATAGAAGGGAAAAAAGACAACAGGGACAAAGTCTCTAAAAACATGAGTTATAGTCTAATATTACCTCTGTCATGTAGGAATAGAAAAGTTTTGACCAGATAACAGAGATAAAAAAAACGTTACCTGATAAAGAGAGGGAGATGAGGGATAGGACATGGAAAGAGAGTGAGTCCGTTTGGGTCTGAGGATAAGTTTCTAGTCCCTAAAGCAGGGGTGGGCAACTCCAGTCCTCGAGGGCCACTATCCTGCACATTTTAGATGTTCCCCTGTTTCACCACACCTGCTGCAGATGAACAGGTCGTTAACAGACTTCTATAGGACTTGCTGAGAGGTTGCAGATTTGAATCAGGTGTGGTGAAACAGGGGAACATCTAAAATGTGCAGGATAGTGGCCCTCGAGGCCTGGAGTTGCCCACCCCTGCCCTAAAGTATATGTAAGCAGTGTGAGAGTTTCCATCAGCATATTCTCACAGTTCAATACTGATAAATAAGTTGACTCTGTTAGCTATTGATACACAGCCCTGGGTTTTTCATTTATCAACTAACTAAGCTTCTAATGATGAATACAAAGTAGGTAGAAGCTCACAGTATGGAGACAATCTTCAGACATCTTCATAACATGTGTACATCCATATCCCTTGTCTTTATCTACCTGTGTGTTTATAAAACGTCATCACACAGTAAATACTTGCACTGATGTAACAGCAATGGGTAACCAGATAAAAACGGTTTGAAAATCAAGTTAACGTGTAATTAAAACTAGGGGTGTCAAATTATTGTGTTAGTTGCGATTAATTAATTACAGCCATATTTGGTGTGTTATATTCCTTAATTGCATTAATCTAATTTTTAATCTATATTTACAGTTTCTGCTTTTGAGTTGCTTTTAAATAAAATCCTTTATAGTATTTCGGCTTCTTGTGCTGGAGTTGTAAAAAAGGGATTAAACCAGAGCTTAATTTGTAAATCAAAAGTTACCGGAACGCAAATAGCGCTATGAGACCAGAATTCACTGAGGCCAAACTGATACTGGAACGCACACACATACACAACCGTCAGACCAGACAATTTACAACTGTCAAGCAGGGCTAGAGAAAGTGATGATAAGCCCAGAAGAAGTAAGTTATACTGCCTTTTTGGTATTTTGATGCCGCCGTTATTTATCCCAACTGGCGCTGTTAACGGATCCTAGCAAACAGTTACCGGAACACACCCTTTCAAAATAAGACAGTTCCCTGATCTTGTTCCGGCTCAAATTAAGCCCTGGATTAATCACTTTTAGGTGGACATCTATTGGCTGCTGATTGACCTCCAGTGACGGCAAGGTGAGCAAAAGCGGTTAGTTGCAGAGCGGAGAAGTGACAGTGGAGGAGCATATGAGAGTTGTTCCTTGAATGGAAAATTTGCTTTTCAAAAACGTCCTGACGGAACCATGGATAACAATAGTGTTTTTCTTAGCCATTATTAATGAGATTAAAAATAAGATTAATTAGATTAATTAATTACTGCTCAAAATTAAATAATCTCAACCAATTTTTAATCTCATGACAGCACTAATTAAAATATTTAGCTGTACAAGGTTTAATACAAACAAACATAAGTCAAAAGTAATAAAGATGAGACAATACTTTTAACACATTCATACTGACAGCAAATAAAAAACTAACACTGTCATCCCACACATCTGGTTATTTGTCTTTATGGTAAAGCTATCTCAGTGAAGTCCACATGTGTAGGATTTCCTGAACTCTAACATCATATAACCAAGTGCAGAAAGTGCCACTAAATAAAGTCATGTCTGGTAAAAGTTCAGGTCAGATCAGTGAGGAAGTGCTATTAACGGTGGTAAAGAGGATTTTGTGGCAAATTTTGATGTCAAATTTAGTTTTAAATTATTTTATCAACTTGTACTTTTCGTTTCCCAAAGAAAAAGTTATAATATTAATAAATCATAGACCTGGTGGGGCTTAAAATAAAGTAGCCAATAGATAACGAACCCGTACGTTATCTATTGGCTACTAGATTGTCAATCACATGTCGGTACGTACTACATAGTTTGCATAGGCCTCAGTGCTTGTTAACATTGCATGCGGAAGCGCCGCAAAATGGAATAGAACAGAGACAGCTTCCATTCTGCGCCCTTGGTAGCCTATATGATGTAGTTCACACCAGACATGGAGGCAGTGAAAAGATCATTTCAGCATCTGGTCTATTTTTTGCACGGGTCTCCAGAGTTCCGCAATAATTCTGGCAGAAAGAGACACGAGACAATCCGGTCAAAAATAATAGCAATTCTTCAAAATAAAATACTGCGATTGACAAATGTGATCATAATTGTGTATCTAAACAGACTATGGAGATGAAAATAAACACAACACACACACCTACACAAACACACACACAGCGCAACGGAGTGTGCTAACTACGTTGGTGGGGGGTCAGGTTTTTGAGTATCTAAACAAATGGGGAAAGAGTGAGAGAAAGAGTTGAAGAAAAGATGAACGATGTCAAATTAAAAGCAGGAGTAACTACAACAAGCTCTCCCAATTATTTTTTGATGTTATTTACTTACCCATGGTGAAAAAATAACTCTGAATATACAGAGGAGCAGAAACTCTTGTGGACCAGCGCGGAGAAAGACGCATCTGACATGAACAGGGGAAAAGCTGAGCAGTGTGCAGTGCGTCAGGCTTCACAGTGATCCACGCTGCTACTAGCATTTCAGCAATAGCAGCACTTACTGACAATAAACAGCCTTTTACCATTGATGACCCCGAGATGTTTAAAGAAACAAAGTTGTAGTAGTTCCACAAAAAACTCCAGCGATGCCGACAGTAAGCAAAACTACGCAATTCACGATTCACGGAGGTGTTTCTTCCGTTGAGGGAAGAGGGGGGGGGGCTATAACGCATGGGCACTAGAAAAATGAAAAACATCCGTTGAGCTTCTCATTCTGGGCAAAATCCTCTTTAAGACCTATATTCATAATGCGAATTTGCCGGACTCAGATTGGCTAACAAACTAGCCTATGAGAGCAAGGCATACTGTTTCCTGCCCCGCCGCGCATGGCAACAGCACACGTAGTCTCTTCCAGTTTGATAAGTCTTATGCTACAGCTTTTAGCCAGCAGCATGCTAGGCGTGGTTTCAACTGTGGAGCTAATGAATACTAACGAGCAAAGGAGTTGTGAAGAAACAGATACAGGCCGTTCGAACTCGGGTTTTATCACCACCTGCGTAGTTTGAGATATAAAAACCGAAAGAGAAGTTGTTGACCTGTTTGACACCTGTGGGGCTAAAATATTCAACAGAAACCTCAGAAAAACCGTTTTTAATGGAAGGGCCTATTTAAGATCAAGATGTTTCTTGGCATATGTGAGTCGGGCCTGTATCATTTTGGTCAGCTATGGTTTTTCGCCTTTGCACTCTCCCATCGATGCCATTTTTGCCTAGATTCTGTCTTTATTGTTGATTTGCAAACCGGAAGAAAGTGAGGCCAGCAGGGCTTTACATGTTGTTCTAAATGCGTCTATGACCTGCTGGATGAGTCATCAGTGTGCACTTGTGGACTAATTTGGTAGGTCGGCCACTCCTGGGAAGATGTTTTCTCTATTTGTGGATAATTTCTTGTTCACTTGATTCCCAAAGCCTTAGACATGACTCTGTCACTCTCTTCAAACTGATGGATGTCGATGACTTTGTGGTTCATACTTTATGCTGTCAGACAAGTTCAATTTATGTGACTTCTTGATTTTACAGATCTGGCCACAATTAGATTTGGGTGTGGCTAGAAAAACTAAACTCAGATTTTTCCACAAAAAATGTGGTTAATTACAGATACTTTCTGGTTTAAGAGGGAGAAAATTACTTTTTTTATTATTATTATTTCTTTTTTTTTTAGAATAACAGCATTTTCCCTTTATAAAAGAAATCATAATTTAAACACTGTATTTTGTATTTAGGCAGGTTATCTTTGTCTGACATCGGCATTTATTTGATAATTAAATCAATGAATTGTGACATATCAAAGCAATAACAGTAAAAATCTGTAAATACAAATTATATCTTCACAGCACTGTATCACCCAAAAAGTTTTCATCAATTTTCTTGAGAAATATGTTTAAATTTTGTTTAACTGTGAAACCAAACTAAGTTGAGTCATCTTGTTGTGGCAAAGTAATAGAAAGAATAAAGGAGCCAAAAAAAGGAGCCAAAAAATATCTGCTTTTCCATTTGTGTTTCTGTTCCATCTACTGTATGTGTGTGTCTGGAGGGTCCTAATTGCTGCTGAGGTCAGACTGCTGAGCAGTAAAGGGTTGTGTTTGATGCAGGTAAGAGTGTGTGCATGAATGTGTGTGACTGCTCTGCATGCCCTTGACTTGCAGCTGGCAAACAACGCTTTAGGCCCCCACAGCTGCCTCATCATTACTGTTCAGAGGGATCCCCTACCGCACACACACGCTTACATACACACAGTGCGAGACTTAGTCACAGCTACACAGACACAAACAGACACACTCACCCCTTCCCGCAGGCTCCTCATTAAGCCAGTGTAGGCGGCAGCGGGAACGAACCATAGTCCCTCTGGGGAGCCTCTCTTCTCCTCCTGGTAGAGATGCATAGAAAGACAGGGAAGAAGGGTGAGAGGGGAGGGCATACAGTTGGGGGGTGGGGCAGTGGAGGAGTAGAGTGGAAATGAGAGAAAGGCAGACAGATAAAGTGAAGGAGATGCAAGTAGAGAGGAGTGAGGAAAAGGGCAGGCAAGGGCCAAGTCAGGGAGGGGAACGGGGAGCATGAGAAGTCAAGACATCTTGATTACACGGTTTATCATCCCTGTGAGCAGCCTGCTGCATAGCTGTCAAAATAATATCCACTGGATTATTCCAAATGTGTTTTCATCTCTTTGAAAAACAAATACTGTGCATTATTTGTACAATATATCATATTAAAAAAGCTTTCAAAAGGCTAATAAGTTTTCCAGAGAGTAGGGTGTTTGATGGTGTTTCTCAAAAATCTTCACAGTACAAAACTTAACAAGTAACTTCTGTAATTTCATCCAGTATTATCTAATGACTCTTCATGGATTAATGAAGATTTTTTTTATTTTGAACTGAATTTTAATGTACACATAAACTGAATGTTATAATTCTTTTTTTGTTGATCAAGCATTCTTTTATCCACTTGAATGTATATTATGTACTTCATTACTTAAAAAACAAACATTTGGATTGAGATTATAAAAGTAAGATATCAAATTGCTGATATTTTTTTTAGATTTATGACTTGAAACTTTATTTGTTTACTAATTTATTCTTTAAAGATTCTACAATAGCGCTACACTTGGTGGCTGTTTGTTGGAGTGATCAAAAGAATTGTGAAGAGGTCACAATCACCTGGATAATCTCACAAACACACCACAGTTTGAGAGACTGAAGAGTTGTATGTCTGACCAGGTGATCAGCAGCACAGGAGCACCACAGGGGACTGTACTCTCACCATTCCTTTTCACTTTGTACACCTCAGACTTTCAGTACAAGTCAGAGTCCTGTTATCTGTAGAAATACTCTGATGACTCTGCAGTTGTTGGTTGGATCAGAGATGGACAAGAGACTGAATACAGAGAACTGGTGGACCGCTTTGTGTCCTGGTGTGGAAACAGTCATCTCATCTTGAATATGAACAAGACAAAGGAGAAGATTGTGGATTTTAGGAGGAGCAGCAACATGTCAAATCCCATTTCCATCATGGAGAAGAAGTGGAGGTGGGGGAGGAGTATAAATACCTGGTGTTCACCTGGACAACAGACTGAACTGGAGACACAACTGTGATGCTGTTTTGGGAAAGGACAGAGCAGACTGGACTTCCTCAGGAAGCTTAGATCCTTCAACATTTACAGCAAGATGTTGAAGATCTTTTATAAGTCTGTTGTTGAGAGTGTGATCACACCTGCAGTCACCTGTTGAGGGCGGAGCATCAGAGCAGGTGACATGAAGAGGTTGAACAGATTGATAAGACTGGGTCTGTTCTGGGGACTGATCTGGAATCTCTTGAGTTGACTGTCCAAAGGAGGAGGAAGAACATGATGGAAAACCCTCATCATCCTCGTCACAACACAGTAACTCAACAACAGTGTCTTCAGTCAGAAGCTTCTTCCTATCCGCTGCAACACACACCGCAACAGGAGATCCTTCCTGTCCACAGCTGGAATATTCTATAAGGACTGTCTGAAGTCACTACGACATCTAATTAATAAAGTATGATTGAGTCAGGTTGAATCGAATACAAGATACTGTAAAAAGGTTTTAAATTTTAAGTTTCTGTATAAAGACACATGGCAAATGGATAAGCTTATTAGTATTTGAGGGTTGCATGTCTGTAAAAGTTTGGATTCCATCCATTATAAAAGATGTTCTTGTCAAATATTTACATGCTTATTCACAATTATTTAATACTTGGGGCAAAAACGATCAGTGTAAATCCAATATTTGTTTAAAATTAAGGCTGTTTTCATTGAACTCTAATCCTATGAACAAGTATCTTCTGATTCACAACTACCAACAAACAAACAAAATGTTCCCAGTAATACTTGTATGACATTGAAAGCACTACTCCCATCATTTTAGAAAATGTGTAAACGGTGAAAAAAAATATTGTGTTCGTTCTCTACAAATAGCAAATGAAAAATATTTTAAAATGCTGAATAAATTAAATTAAATCAAAAATAATTTATTAATCCACGAAGGGAAATTAAGTAAACCAACTCAAACAGACAAATGCACAGGAATAAAAAAAACAAAAACTCCTGGAGAAGATGTAAACTCTACAGCAGAAACATTCTCTGACTTGAAACGAGTAAAGAGTGTAATCAGACAAGCTGATTGATTTTTGAAGGTCATACATACATCAGTCATGTAAATAAAAATCCTTTACTTAATTGACTTGCTTAGTTAGACTGAGGTTAAGCAGAAATAAATTGGCCTCGCCCTTTCCAATGAAGTAGACCTCCTCTGTGCTTTCTCTTGTAATTTTGAAATGGAGGTCAATTCTCCTTCAGCTGAGTTTAGTCAGCACGGAAAATTAAAGTCTATTACCTGATGATGGTGAGTTAAGAAGACCAATCCTAAGTGAAATAAATGGAACTGAACTAAAGTAATGAGAACATGTATTTTGATCTCTTGAATGTCTGATAAATGTAGAACACAACTCATTTAAACTTGTTAACTACAAGAAACTCATTTTACTCTTAGGAGTTGAAATAAGACAATCTTTTTCTCAGAGAGAGACATTTCTCATTTACATGTAATCAAATCTTCAAGGGTCAAGAAATACCTTAGAAAAAGTAGAATGATGTGCATTGCTGTTGGTTAAAAAGTTTTAATATGAGTTTGTATTTCATTTCCAGAGTAGATTGAAGCAAAATGAAACCCTGCAACAGTTTGTTGTTTTATGTTTGCAAATTGAGAAGCAATAGCAAATATAACTATCTTTAAGAATTTGAATAATGACACAATAATAAAAAGAAAAACCAATGAAAGATTCTTCTTATGTTTTAAGTCTAACTGTAAGACTCCAAATTCAGTGTTACAGCTATTTTCTGACTAAATATCTGAAGTTGTTGCTTGACTAGAGAAATATTTTTATTCCCTATATTATTTAAATAAGAAGCTGGATAACTAGTTTTTTTGTAAATTGTTTATGAACTCTAGAGCAGACTGCTGCCACCCCAGCAAAAGTAAAACTAAACTACATGCAGTGGCCATTATGAAAAATGTTCACCATTTTGAAATCTTGCATAGCCAGTGCATTTGTTTTAAAGTTTACCTCAAAGACTATTTGTGCCAAAAATCATGCTTGCTTCAAAAACTTTAGTATTTTGTAGTTATCTGCTACATTACGTTGAGATCTGTCTTCCATTTTAACTAAACCTGATGGTTTTATCATGTTCAAACTATACAAATCTTCACATTTGAGCAATAAAACTGTCACATTTATACAATTTATTATCAAATTATTATAACAAATATACAAAATTGCTTTGTTTGAATAGGAAAAATAAATTTTACAAACATTTTTTCACACAATATGACACTATTCTATTTTACTTTCACTGGGGTGACAGGAATGTGGTTTTGGTTATAACAGTTAGATATTCACACCAAAATGACAACGATATTGTTAATATTCTGTTACATCTTCAAATAATCTGATTGGGTTCACATTTCATTTTGTGTAAATAAAAAAAAATTGATTTAATATATTGTTTATTTATGTTTATTTTTGGTTTGTTGGTTTAAGATGTGCAGAATTAATGGTGTTTCCTTTCAGTAAAAAAACAAACTGAATAATCTACCCTGTCAAGTCTCTTTATTGGCATCTGACATGCTAATAGTACCTGAGAGGAGATGAGGTAGAGGAACTCTCCGAGAGGTGGCAGAACAATCTGCTTCAGTTTACTGTTCCTGAGATTCTCCCTCAGCAGGTCCGTCAGTGTTGAAACAACCTGAAAACATGAGATCCAGTTTATGTGTATAACACTCTTTATTTATTAGAGCAAAATCAAACGATAAAATTAATGAAAATAAAGGCTTACAAATATAAAACTAAAATTTATAACATGATTTAAATCAACAACTTTCTACCATTATGTTCAGGTACAGACCCTGTAAAAACTTGTAACTTGCTTAAGTAACTTATATACAGAAATCAAGCAAAGCATGGACTCTATAGCAGTGGAGATGTGTTCACTGGAGAGACAAATCATGCTTTTTTTGTTTGGTAATCTGATGGAGGATTCTGGGAATGGTAGTTACCTGACTGCATTGTGCCAAGTGTAAAGATTGGTTGAGGGGTTAACTGGGTTTGTTTTTCAGGGGTCTCATAAAGCTGCTTATTTCCAGGGAAAGGAATCAACCATAATTCCATATTCCCAACTTTGTGAGAACAGTTTGGAGAAGGACACTTCATGTTCCTACATTACTGCATATCAGTACACAAAGTCAGTCCATAAAGACAGAGATCACTGAGTTTGGTGTGGAAGAACTGACCTCAACCTGACAGAACACCTGAGGGCTGAATTAGATTGGAGACTGTGAGTTAGGACTTCTTGTCCAATATCAATACCTGACTTCACAAATGCACTTCTGGAAAAAGTCCAAAATTCCCATAAACACATTCCTAAACCTCGGGGAAAGATTTCCCAGAAGAGTTGAAGCTGTTAGGGCTTTAAAGGTGGAACAACTCCATATTAAACTCTGCAGATTAAGAGCAGGATGTCATAAAGTTCATGTGGGCATAAAAGCAAATGTTCCCAAACTTTTGATAATTCAATGTGTTTCACGTCTAGAGCAAAAACCAGTAGGTTCATATATGTTCCATATATGGAGATGATTTTTTTGGTTCATTCCTCCCTTCCTGTTCTATCTTGATATGAATGGGAGAACAGACACCCACCATCCAAACTAACCGCACTCCAGATATATAAACAGTCTCTCTCAATAACGCAACTCTAACAATACACAATGTAACTGTATACCTATAAAATCCATTCTTATGCATTAAAAACTCGCATTGTACTTTAGATTAAGAGACAATAAGAAAAATAGTACTAGGTGGTACCTGTTAACATCAATGAGTACAGAAAGAATACAAGGAGCAGCCTATACTGAATTACTGGTGTTATGAGGTAACAAGATTAAAACTCAAGGTAACGTGAAGTATTTCTGAGGTGAAAAATAAGACTGGAAAATGAAGCATCACTGCAAAGGTTACTTTATCTTCAAATGGCCAGTTTTCCATCTAGATGTGCTTAGATTCCTTTTTGCAGGTGATATAACTTAAGAATGATGCTCTTTTGAAAGGCTCAGCAGCTGGTTAGGCTGCAGGCTATTTCAATAAAAAAAACAAGCAGCAACTATAAATGGCAAAAGGTAATACATGTAGTAAAATGTGTAAACTAATCAGTCAAACCCATAAAACCAAATTTAAGACAATTTTGACAAGAAACATAAGCAATACTATCATATTTTGACTGATAGAATAATATTCTACACATCACAAGTCCATATGTTTATAAAAACCCAAATATATTAGTGCTACTATTATTACATAACAAAAGAGGTTCAAACTTCCATTTCTATCTTGCAAAGGGAGTTTTTACAAATATTTCAGCTAGTGCCGTCCTGCATCTCATACTCTCTAAATGTGTTTCTAAAGATTGCTCTGAGCTTTCGGGTGCATTAAGTCTCCTTATCCCTGAGAAACACCCCGCACAGTTGAGGGTTTAATGGTTAAACTCCTGATACAGCCACAGAAAACTTTACAAGTAATGATTAGTGAAGGGAAATTACACATGCTCTTGAAGACAGTTTTCCTTCATCACAATGAAAGACAACTTTAATTAAGGAATGAAAGACAGACATAAGGACAGAAAAACAAGGGACTAAAAAATCGAAAGGGGGAAATGGTAAAAAAGTACTGGCGTTAACATGTTTGTGTATGAGTATGTAGGAGTATGTGTGTACTGGGGGGGGGGTTGAAATATACAGCAGTTACTATGGTAACTAAGCCCAGCCCTTACACACCAATCAGTAGGATTGCAGAAGGAGAACCCCTGCTGAGCCAACACTCACGCAAAAAGAGAAGCACAAGCGTGTGTGCTCTTTTACTGGTCATCTGTTAGCATCACTACACCATAAGGATGCACATCAATACACAGCATCTGCAGGCACAAACACACACACACACACACACACACACAACGAAGGAAAAAATAAAAGCACAAACGCAGAGAACAACATACACACAACCCCTGCTGAGAGCTCACACAAACACAGTTCAAAAAAAGACCTTGGACACATAAAAGACACACACACAGGGAGAGAGTCCCTGCTGAGTCCATAGATTGTCACACACACACACACACACACACAAAGATACAGGCATAACTGTGAAGTGTCTTCTAGCAGCTGAAGGGAAGTAATGAGAGTTAACAAAAAAATTGTTCCACCATTTTTCAACACTGAAACAACATATGCCAAAGTCGGCCATTTTGTTAATTGCCGTAACGACTCAGGAGTAGAAATGCGTGGAAAGAGAGTAAAAAATAAAAACACCCAAAGAAAAACAGATGAAGAATGTTAATTCAAAGCATCAGAAGGGATTTCACTCTAAATCAACAGATTTGATCAGAGAACGACAGAGAAGAAAGAGGAAACAGAGAGAGAAGTTTACATCAGAATATAGAATTAAATCAAGAGATTAAAGTCAAACAGTCACACAAAACTAAATTAATTGAGCAGAACTTTTTTTTGAATATAACTTTGTATTTAAAGAGGCCCTTCCATTAACAATGTTTTTTCTGAGGTTTCTGTTGAATATTTTAGCACCACAGGTGTTCTTACCTTCATAGTGGGTGTGAAAACAGGTCAACAACTTCTCTTTCAGTTTTAATCTCCCAAACTACGCAGGTGACAATAACACCTGAGTTCTCCTGAGTCCGAGCGTCCTGTACTGTCGCTCTGTACTGTACTGTCATTTAGCAGACGCTTTTATCCAAAGCGCCCACAGTTGAAACCACGCCTAGCATGCTGCTGCTAAAAGCTGTTAGCATAAGACGTAGCAAACAGGAAGAGAGAACGACTGCTGTTGCCATGTGCAGCGGGGCAGGAAACAGTATACCTTGCTCTGATAGGCTAGTTTGTTAGCCAATCTGAGTCCAGCAAATTCGAATAATGAGTATGAACAAGCTGCTGCTGAAGCCTGACGGAAACAGACAAATTTTAATGCAGACAGATCGAAAGGTCTGTTAATAAGTGTTTCCTAACGTTTTTTTAGATATAAAATGTTTCATATTACTGGTTAATACTTAAGAAATAACCACAAAGTCCTGAAATTTGTGAGAAATGGCCTCTTTAAAAGAATTAAGTCACTAAAAGACTACCCTTTTTTAAATTTTGTAGTTAAGACAGAACTTCTTAAACTAAGTTGTCACTTTACCAAGCTCACCTAAATAAAGCTCATGCAACCTAAAATAACATTGTGCATTGATTAATCCTCCCATCCGGATGATAAGAAGTTCAGATTTTGTTTCGGGTGTTTTGGACTTGTTGATTCAAATTAACGGCCGTGGAGGAATAATGAATAAGTTCGCAATGTATTTGCAATGGAAAACAAACATGGCTGCGCTGGTGGATGTACGAATAAAAGCGGCTATTATATCTGTTTTAGGAGAACTCGAGACGATTTCTTCATTGAAAAATGATCAAAGGGAGGAACTTTGTGTATTTCTTGATGGTAAAGATGTGTTTTGCTTTTCTTAGTGGTAACGATGTGTGTGTTTTTTCTCCAGATTTGATTGGCTAAAGACAAATCATCAAAGGCAGACACTTGCTGGCGTGTCCTCCAATCAGCTTAAAATATTAAACCTGATGTCCCTCCCTTTTATAGACGGTTTCAAATGGAGCGGTTCCAGATGTATGTTTGTCCCCGAAGATGTGGGGCTACACATAGATCTGGCAGAGCCAGGTTAATTCATTATGGCAATCCCTAATTATGTACTTGTAAACTTAGAAGCCCGTTTAGTGTAGGATAATAGTGTTGCAATGCAATTGCATTGGAACCCATTCATTATTGCAATCCCTAATAACCAGCACCTGTTTTGGAGGCACAGAGGTGGTTGACCACTCGGGTGAATTTCGATGAAGATACAAGTTTAAGAATACGCAACAAAATAAGTTAAAAAAATAGACAGAGTAGGAATTAATTTGATTACATCTTCACTAAAAATGTGTAACTTCACATGTAAGTTTGACACTTGTCATTTTCATTTCAGAGAAAGAGCAGCAAGTAAAAAACAATAATATTCTAACCTTAGTGAAGGTGTATAAACATATTAAATAAATACAGTAACATGTAGCAAAGCCAGTTGATCTGTGTCACTATGTGTCAGTGTGTTTGTGAGGTAAATGGATAAATAAATGGAGCAACGAGAGAGAAAGGGATTCAGGTATTTGTCATCGTCCCACAGGATTTTGTCTTGTTGGTTTTTAATGCCATCATGTGGTACAAACGGGAATATTAATACAATAATAGACTGAATCAGTGTTTCAGTCCTCATTTTATTTTAGGGTTGTTGGTTAAAAATTATGTTTGTTCATTAGTAATATTTAGGAAATGTGTTTAGGCCTATGTATTACAGATGTTTCTAAAACCTAAACAAATATTCTGAGTTCCTTTAATAGGTTGAAAGTTTGTTTGGTATTTACTGCCACACCATGGTAACATCTGGTACTGCGGGTTTACAAGTAACTTTGGAGTTCTGAGTCTTCCTAAATGTCTGACCTGATAATGAACAATTTGATGTGATTGATCATAAAAAAGAATACATTTTTAAAATGCTATTTTAAATTGTTCCTACCTTATCATAGTTATTACAATTTATAAAAGTTTTATATAAAACATCCTATAACTCAAGGTATACATGTTTGTAAAAGCAGATCTGCTCATTTGTTAATCAGTTCAGGTCTGACCAATGCTAATTACATAAAAACTGGCAAAGATCAGCCTAATTAATTCGTGTATGGTTCATTCATTAGTTTTTCCGTTTCAATATAAAATCAGAAAAAAACGTATAATCAGTTCGTTTTTTGTTATTTTGTTTTAAAACCAAATCTGAAAAACAAAAAATAGAGAAAGAAAAAAAAAAGCTTAATTTCAATGTTGTTTATTGCCATTATAATCGTAAGTTTATCACAAAAATCTTGTTGTAACACGTTGCCATAGTAACAGGCCTAAAGACCAGCCGTTATGATAAATAAATGGTGAAATAATTATGTTAACATATGTTCTGAGTTTCTGTTGTCACGGTTGTTGAGGTGTGAAGACTAATGACACTCAACTGTCCCAATGATAGTTTGTTCAACTTGCACACGATCATCTAAAGTCACACTCTCTGTGGAGTCGTTTGTAGCTTGTCCAGAATGCTGCTGCTCTTCTTCTGACGGGCTGCAAATGACGCGACCATGTCACTCCGGTTCTTTCTTCTCTGCATTGGTTGCTGGTTCATTTTAGAATTGATTTTAAGATTTTGATTCTTGTTTTTAAATGTTTGAATAACCTGGCACCCCCCTATCTGTCTGATCTTTTACACCGCTATGCCCCAAAGAGACACTTGAGGTCAGAAGATCAACTTCTTTTGGTTGTTCCTTGATCTAGGTTGGTTACTTGTGGGGACAGGGCCTTATCTGTTGCTGCTCCTAGGCTTTGGAATGCCCTTCCTCTCAATGTTAGGATGGCAAGCTCATTAGAAGTTTTTAAATCACTCTTAAAGACACATCTCTTTAAAATGGCCTTCGAATCTGATTAAACTCGCCAATAATTTTTTTTTTGTGTGACTACTCAATGTACATAGAACTGTCTTTTTATTTTTGGGCACTTATTAAGTGCTTCTTCTGTTGATTTTATTGCTTGTGCAGCACTTTGGTCTCCTCGTCGGATGTGTAAAGTGCTTTATAAATAAAGGTTATTATTATTATTATTATTATTACTGATACCCAGTCTATTTTTAGTAACAGAGCAATAAAGTGCTCCGTTGATACGTCCGCAGGGTCTGACACAAAATCAGGCTGTTGTTGGGATTTTCTTTTCCTTATTGCAAGAAATTCTTTAAATTACCAGTTTCCTTTTCAAAAAGTAACAAACATATTAAGTTACCGGTAAACATTTCGCGAAAAAGTAATTAGAGTTCCCAACACTGGCACCACGCACATGCATCCCTTCGTCGTGAGATGTCTTAGAATGCATAAATGTAATTGTTTTGTGTGTTACTGGTTGTCCAATCATGATGCTGTCTACCTGCTCAACCTCAGCAGGTGTCACTAATTTCCTTTCAAAACAAGGAAGTGAGAGGACCAACAAACATTTCAAGCCCTGACGAAAGCCCTGCTGGCTGAAACGTGTCGGCATGTTTTTATTTTACTAGCCATGAGACAATAAAGGCTTTTTAACTATCGTCCTCCAGAGTGCCTCAGACCTTTTGCTTTTTTTAAGATACAGGCACATGCACTTTGAAAACAGAGAAAACATGAACATGTTCGTGTTACTCAGGGGGAGTTGACGCATTACACATGAAAGGCTCGAATTTAACTTTAACGGATTTTCCATCGCTGTTGTTTTTGTATTTGTTAAATATTAAGTTTTTACTTTTGGCTTTCAAAAACTGAAACCCCCAAAAACTACGTGGTTTATTGGTTTTTCTGATTTTATTTTGAAATGGAAAAACCAAAGAACGAACCATACACGGATTTTAATTAATCAGCTGAGTCATCAGTTTATCCCTTGTTACATCTCCAACAAATTAATAAAAACTAAATGTAAAAATGTTTTGTTCACTACAACTGGTGTGTGTTTGTTGGCTCTACTGACCTCAGAAACAGGACAGTCTTCTTCAAGATGATCGCAGTGCAGAGCCAGAAGACCCAGCAATCTGAGAACTTTGCTCCTCCTGCAAATGAAGTTTTAACCAAATATAATGATGTTCAGAATTTAAGTTTGAAAATTGATACAGCTCTTTCTTGCAACAAAATTTGCACTTAATAAAACTGTAAATCTGATAAAAGCTCACGTGAAAAAGAAAGTACGGGAGCTGACAGGTTAAATTCCTTTTACACAAAAAAATCACAATATCTGAAGCTGGTAACAACAATGTTCTATGATTGAAGAAACTTTTCTACTTATGCACCTACATTTTCTCTTTCTATATGACAGATGATATACTCACACATCCCAGTTTGGAGCTTGTCGTAACTGCTGAGTCAAAACTGGAAGCTGAATGAAAGAAAAGGGAAATTTTTACACTGGGAGAAAAAAACAAGCAACATTGATAAACCAATCTGTAGAAAATGATAACCACTGTGTTTAGATTTATTTTAATTTACAAAAAGATTCTTATAAAGTCTTAAAAGAACTCTTGATGAAAAGCAGATTTCTTTTTTGTCTATGTTTATATCAGCATAATAGTTCTTGTTAACCTACAACTCAACAAGGATCCACAGTAAATGTTTCCTACCAGTGTTGAGTTCATCAGCCTGTTTGCTATCGCTGTATTTCCAACTACACAGCAGAGGTAACACAGTAGGTTGAGTCTCGGACGAACGGCTGCAGACTGCGGAATGTTAGAGGAGACCAGAGACGTGGACGACTTCTGTTCTTCAAAACACGAATGAAGTTGTAAAACAAAAGCAGTCCACTCCTCATCACTCAGAGAGAACAGCTTCTCAACTGGAAGAGATAAAAGAAGACAAACTGATTGTAAGGTAACTCTGTGTTATTGGCTATATGATGAGATCCTTATTACTTCAGGCACAACACTTAACAATGTCTCAGAAAAAACATACCTGAATAAGCTGGAACAGAAAGAATTTTGGGATCAAATCGAACAGGAGGACTCTTAAGAATCTGTTATATTCATAAGACAAACAAAAAAACTTTTGTTCATAGCGGTCTTAATTAAGTCAGTGCAAGTATTTTAATGATACTGAAAAATGACTATTAGTAGAAGAACTGTGTTCAGGCAAACATCTTCTCAATTAAGCATGTTCTTAGTGTGTTAGGGGTAAATAAAACATAAGAGAAGTTGTTGGGGTTTTTCTTAGAGAATTTAGCCTGTGTACCATCTGACTGCATGTTTATACCTTTGGGTTGTCAATGATAGGAGTAGCATTCAGATCAGATTGAGTATGGAGAAGCTGCTTGACACACAATCTAAAGTCAGTACCAGCGCTAGCCTGGGAGGACCAAAAATAAAAAGATTAGAGAGTCCACATAAGAAACAACTGCATTTGATACAATATACAGCAACAGTAACCTGAAGTGCAGGGTCCTGGTTTGGAGGGTCTGGAATATTGCAGCTGTTTCTGGAGTTGGTATAGCAACTATGAGAACAAGAAAAAAAAATCTTTATTGTAGTTTCTATACGATACACACTCACCCATGTTTGACGGTACCCCTCCACAGTAAACAAAAAAAAAGTACTTTGTCTAGACAAAAATGTTCACTTATGTCATATTAGTCTAAACATTCTCCCTGAAACGTTGTGGCTTATCAACATGCATTTTGACAAACTCCATTCTGGGTGTTTTCTGTTGGCAATGAAGCCTCGTTGGTCGTCTTTCATGGAACCTATTATGGTTAAAATGTGACAGATGGTAAGATTAGAAAGTAATGCATCTTGACCTTGTTGTTCAGTTTAAATTACTTTGAAGGGTCTCCTTGGCTCTTTTTTACCATCTACATATCTTTCTGAACAACCTGGGCTTGTGTCCATGTCCTGGAGTTCAACTACGGTCCCATAAACCTTTTACTTTTTAGTATTTCTAGCAGCTGTAGTCACAGGAACATAAAGCTGCTTGTAGATGGTCTAGTAGTCTTTACCTTTAACATGGAGATCTAAAATCTTCTCCGAGCTCCTCAGACAGTTCTGGCCTTTGCTTTCTCTGGTCCATGTTCAGTGTGGTGCACACAATTATATCAAACTACCTGTTGCCTTTAAATAGACTGAAGGTCCGATGAAAAGCTCAAAGACACCTGAGATACCATTAAAAGTTAAACACTCAGTTTCAAACATGACCAGACTTTAGGGGAACCAAAAAACCTGCTCTGACCATTTCAGAACAAATTGTTCAAATAAGCAACAAATCATTTATGGTAACAATTTTGTTTACTCAGTCACATACTAAAGCCACATGTCTACATTAGACAGTTGCTTGTTATTGAATCACTCTTAAGGAGAAAGAAAGCATCTTTTCAATGAGCTGCAAGGGTACCAATGAATTTGAGTGCATATGTATAGACGTAAAATTAACATCACACAGTCTATATACAGATCAAACAGCATTCGTGAATATCTTTAAACAGCTTTAAAGAAAAAAAATGAAACACTATTAAAAACAAAACATTGATATTTTCTTAACGAAGACAAAGTTAACTTTCAACAGGTTTTAAAAGAGGTTGGTGGTCTTATAAAAGCAGAATTTGGTCACTGGTCAGAGTACCTGAGGAGGAAGAGGTCCTCTGTGCTGTCCTGATCCTCCCCACTCTTTGGCCTCAGCTCTAATACGTTATCTGTAGAAACAAACACAATAAGATGTTCTTCAAATCATTCACACGGTTCTTTGTGTTCCTGACAGACATTTGATTATATAAGCCGTTTTCTCAAAACGCAACTGGTGTCAAGTTACACAGATGATTCTACATTTACAAGATAAAACTGATTCTGCTGTATATCCTGTTTTACAAGCACACTGTAGCTTTTTTGTGTCAATGCATCAAACTGCTAACCTGGCCCTTCCAGATCTCTGTTCCATTTGCCCGTACAGAACTGGGAAAAAGGGCCTTTGTCTATTCCGCTCCATCTACTTGGAACTCTTTGCAGAGAGACTGGAAACTATCGCAACTTATTTCTTTAAACGGTTTTAAGTCCAGAGTGAGATGTTTGAGATGTCCTCTTTTAGTTGTAATTGTTTTTAATTATTTGTTTTGTATAATTGGTAATATGTAAATTGCCTGTAACTTTTGCTGCCTCTTGGCCAGGACTCCCTTGAGAAAGACGTTTTTAACCTCAATGGGACTTTCCTGGTGAAATAAAGGTTAAATAAAAATAAAAATAAATGATCTCTGTGTAGTTGGTGCTACACAATTATCTGGAACTGCTCCGTCTGAAAGCATCTGAAAAAGGGAGGGACATCTGCTATAATACTTTGAGCTGATTGGACCAGCGAGTGTCTGCCTACCATGATTTGTCTTTAGCCAATCACAGTAAATCAACCTCTTGCAAATCCAGTCGGGAGAAATGCACACACATCGTTACCATCAAGAAATGCACAAAATGCGTCTCTTTGCTCATTTTTCAAATGAAATCGTCTCTAGTTCTTCTAAAACAGATTCAATAGCTGCTTCTATGCGTACATCCACCAGCACAGCCATGTTTGTTTTGCTTTGCCTGGGTACTTGCTGCAAATCATACCTGAACACCCGCCCCAAAGCACAATGCTAACACATGATTGGTCCAAACCACCAGCAGAGTCAAGTCAGATGGTTTGGTTGGAGCAGTACAAGATGGATTTTCGTGGGTTTGGAAAACTCCAAATCTCACAAGAATCCATCTTGCAACACAAGGTTATCAAACTGCCATATCTACCTGAAAACATATAAAACTAAAAAGAAACATCCATTACCCATCATATAGGATTTATTGGACTGCAGAGTGTTGCACATTTGCTCCACCCTTGTTGGTTCTGGGTCGTCTCCAGTTGTTGCCTCTCTCTCTCCTGTTTCTGCCTCTTTTAGCAGGATCTGGCAGCTTTTCACTGTTTCACGTAACACATGTTTGACAAATTGCTGGCTTTCAGACGCTCTGTCACATGACCTCTTAGTTGTTTCACTTGTTGCATCTGAAGAGACAAGTTTGTTTGACTTTACACAACCTGGCTGGCTGATGGGTGTAGTGCCTGCTGGTCCCGGAGGGAAGAGTTCAGAAATTTTCGTGTGTCTGTACAAGTACAATAATAAACACATGTAAACAATAAATCAACAAAAAGAAAAGAGGACAAAGGAAAACATTATATTTAACTTTAACCGGAATTCTACAGGCTGTTTTCTGCACAGGAGTGTGTGTTAGCATATGAAGGAGGATTTTTATTTTAAGTTTTGGTTTTTGCATTTGCATTATAAAAAGGTCAGAATCAGCAGTCTGAACTAAAACTTTACCGTTCATAATTAAGATGGCCTTGAATTATACAGTTTAAGTGGTTAAAAGTGCAACAACATCAATTCTGATTAATTGTGAAAAAAATAAAATAAAAAATCTTTAACACTGAAGTTCCACATAAACACACCTCATGCTAACAAATCCATCTGCTTCACAGTTAGAGTTTTCTGTCTCATCACTGTATTTCTCTCTTCTCTCACCATCCCTTGCATCTTCCTTCTCTTTTATTAACTGTGTCCAGAAGACGTGATCCAATAACTCTGGCCAGAAGATCCTGCAGAACAAAAGCAAATATTAGACCATGATTAGAAATGGATTCAACAAATTTTAACAGCTATGTTCTGATGAAGAGTTTAAATACATTAAGGAAATGCTCCTAAGCCACTGAGCAACCATCTATAAAAGGGAGAGACATCTGATATAATATTTTAAGCTGATTGGAGGACGAGCCAGCAAGTGTCTGCCTTTGATGATTTGTCTTTAGCCAATCACAGTAAATCAAGCTCTTGCAAATCCATTTGGGAGTAAAACACACACGTCGTTACCACTAAGAAAAGCAAAACACATCTTTACCATCAAGAAATGTACAAAGTTTTTACCTTTGCTCATTTTTCAATGAAGAAATCGTCTCTAGTCCTAAAACAGATTCAATAGCTGCTTTTATGCGTACATCCACTGGAGCAGCCATGTTTGTTTTGCTTTGCCTGCTTGGGAACTTGGTGCCAATCATACTTGAACACCCGCCCCAAAGCACAATGCAAACACATGATTGGTCCGAAAATTATTTTACCAAACTAGACGGTTTTAACGGGAGCAGTATAAGACGGATTTTTGTGGGTTTGGAAAACTCCAAATCTTGCAAGAATCCATCTTGCAGCACAAGGTTAATCAACTACAGTATTACTCTAAACATATGAGGCATCAGGAGTATTTTGATGTTAAGGTAAAATACTCTCAGTGAGCCCTTAATTTTGATTCAGTATATACCTGTGTATTAGTTTAAACACTAGCTAATAATGTGGCACCAGCACAACGTGGAAGCTTCAATGTTCACAACAAATGTAAAGAAAAACAAACTGTGGCTATAAACGGACACATTTCTGGTGCTGCGCAACTACAGAAAAATGAAGAAAATATGTGAAATTAACTTTTGCATTTAGAATTCATCATATATGAATACTTTTACCGGTCATGTTTTGGGAACATCGTATCAATAAAAAGGTTCTATCTTAAAGTATTTCTGACCAGCAACTCTGCACCAAAGCATGAAGTTGATATTTGGATCTTGTTTTGCAGAGGTCAAAAATTCAGCCAACTCCAAAAAAATGTTTCTCAAGCAAAGAGCCAGTATGTATTTATATAAGTATACATCTACTTAAATTTGGGTCATTCATTTTGGTTCTGGATCAATACCTTGACTGCCATTTGGTCACCAGTTTCAAGCTTACAATAGCAAAAGTAGTGCAGTAGTACACGTTGGTCTGTGGGTGTGTGCATGTGTGTGTGAACCTGACCTCTTATCTGGATTTTTGTTAAGCAAGCCTTTTAGAAGATCCTCAAAGTCCTGACTGGGTGAACCTGCAGAAAAACACACCAAACAAACTTATATATGAAGAACAGCAATTTACATGGTGAAACTGCCCTTTTATAAGCGCTGCCTTCACGTTGATCCACAAACACGTGTGTACCTGTTTGTCTAAGAAGTGGTGGGTCCTGGTGTAAAATCATCTCTGTCAGGATGGCGTGGTTATCAGAACAGAAAGGAGGTTTGCCTGGAAAAACAAAACTTTCACTCTAGATATAGTGATAATGTAGTACAGTATAAAATGTTTTATCATTCTGAATATAAACTACTGAAAAATCCTCATGACAGCACAGATTTTAATCTACATTAAAATCATTCAACTATTCATCATGTAACTTCAGAAACACAAATGTATTAAATGTATTCATTTTTCATCTGATTCCAAATTATTTTCAGTCATGTATGTGTGGTTGTGTAAGCGTGTGATGGTGGTTACCCATGAACATATAGTAGAGTATACAACCGAGTGCCCAGAGATCAGACCTCATGCTGGTTTCTGATCCCTGTAAAACCTCAGGGGCACTGTAAGATGTAGAACCTAGAAATAAAAATAAACATGATTATAAAAAAAAGACAAAACAGCAGATCAATAGAAATGCTTAATCAAACTCTGATGAAAATTTATATTTTTAGATTATTTCTTACCCAAACAAAGAAAACTCAAGTGTGTAAAAGCTCTCAGATCTTATAGTGATGTAATCACTGTTAATCTGCTGCATCGTTAAAAAATAAGAAAATCTCTCTCCCAGCATGGCTGACATCTCTGACATCCTTAATGACATGAGCAACACCCTCCCTGAACCGCCCCACACTAGTTTGTATTGGCTTCCAAGAATTATAATTTATTTTGTGCAACATTTCTTCAGGCTTCCTGGAGTTTCTCCATTAAAAACTCAGTACTTTTTAACTCATTTTTAGTATGTAACTAAATTTATTCAGGCTAATGTTGACGTTGATATGTAATTTCACTTTTCTAGATAACAAAGGGTTAGGCTGAATGGGGTTTCTCAACATGTGCAGGATAAAGATTCAGAAAACTGATTTGAGTCCTATCCTAAAGATCCTCCACATACAGAGAATCTCTTTTTTGAAGCAATAAAGAGCTTTATGTCTCTCAAACGGTTGTGTTTTTGTTGTGTATTACAACTAAAAAAATACTTGCAACAAACCTGTTATCAACAAAGTGCAAGAAGGAACAATAAAAACTGTTTAATGATTAAAACATTCAAGTTATTCCAAGAAGTTCATTGTTTTTACTCCTGCAGTTTTTGGTCCAAACTCAGTTGGATCCACAAATTCTGGATGGTTTATTTTAGTAAATTCACTGGCCATCTTGTGCACTATTCACCATCCCAACTGAAGTCTGACCTTGTAATCTTTTCTTCATGTGGTCAAGCTTGTCCTTTCTGTCTCCCACTGCCTCTTCTGATATAGAGAGCAGTGTAAAAATGTCCTCAAGCGTCTCTCCCTCAGCTTTGGAAAGGCAGAAGTTACTAATCTTCAAAATACCACTACCATCTAGGAGGACCTAAGGACAGCAAAATGTTTTTCTTAATTGAAATTTAATAATATTACTGATATATTTTTTAAGCACCTTCCTTCTGCGTACAGACACAAACCTTAGCAGGAGTGAAGTCTGACAGAATAACTCCCACTTCATGGATATGTTTCAGTCCTTTAACCAAGTCCCACCCAAACCTTCTCACCACATCTTCTGACAGACCTCCATCAACAGCCACTACAGACTCCAGTGAACCACCTAAGACACCCAGAAAAAAGACTGATATTAAGAAGTAAAAATGAAAAGATATTAAGCATAATATAAAAAAAATACTCAAGTCACTATTTCTCAAGTTTACACCAATCTATTGAATCTGTAAAATGAGTGTGCAATAACAACAAAAGAAAGAGTTTTATGGGTTTTCATGTTGTACAATTCATTCATTTTCAACTTCCAAAGTATAAATCATCTCTCCACATCAGTTAATGAGGGAAAATATGTGAAAAATGAATGAGCCCTTCATAACAAACCAAATCAATAACTGTCTAACCTGTGCAGAGTTCAACGACCATCCACAGGTGGTTACTTGTCTCATACCATTCGTGAAAGCGTACTATATTTGGGTGGACCATATCATGGCTGAGTCGTACCTAAAAGGTGAGAAACAAAACCTGCTTTATTGCAATGTTTGGTAACAAAAAAATTTGCCTCCCAAAAAATGTGCATGCAGTATCACCATATCGTTTTTTCTTCTTAAAATATTATTTAGGACAGTTCTGTCATTCATGCCTGTATAATTCTTAAAGATATTTATTTATTCTTTGTTGTTTTATAATTTCTGATTTCAAGTACTTTAAATTACATAAACTGTTAATGCTACAAATATTCAAAGCCATAAAAATGAACACGATATAGGTCATATTAGTTAAAACTGTATCCTACGTGATTAGTGATTTCTGCTCTACTGGTTTTATCCGTGCAGATGACAGCCACATAGTTCAGATTGCCCTTTTGTCTGCCTTTATAAACAACAGAGTTACAGCCAGTTCCAAGCTTCTCATACAAGATAAAGTTCTCCATTTCCTGAGGGGGAAAAAAATAAGAGGTTTAAAAAATGTTTACATGAAACAAACAGCAACATTTTGTTTTATTCTAGTAGTCATAGTTTCTGATTTAATAAATGTCTTTGAATATTTTTTCTATTAGATTTTACACTTTCTTGGACAAGGACCACATTTATAGCAATAAAAAATACATTAATGCTAAAACTATAACATAATACAAAAGAAAAAATTATTTATTCCTCAGTAAATTCTGTACAATTCCAGTCTCCATCTAAACTTACAATAAATTTACAAGGCTTTTCATCTGGAGTAAAAAAGCTTCAGGTGGTTAAACAGCAGGCATTTATAATGGATAATAAGATGAACACCAGTTTAACAACAGTGGGCATCTGAAAAATTAGTACTGTAACCCAAACTAAAGCTAATGATTCATATGTGGGTTTGTAATACATTGTAACACAGTGCAGTGCCGGTGACAAAGTTCGACACAACATCAGCGCTAACATTTGTGGGGTTTAGTTGGAGGTTTTGGGCACTCGTCAAATTTACTTAAACAATTTTAACATTTAAAAACAAAGGTAGTAAAATGTACCGAGTGTACAACAGTCAGTTTTACAGAGTGCTCTTTTCAAAGAACCATTATTTCTAGGTCCTATGAAACTTACCTCTTCAACGACCCGCTGTTTGTGAGCGGAAGGCTGATGGGTTACGTATCGCCAGCAGTGAGGGGGAGTTTCCCATCTCTTCACAGAAAATCAACGTTCAGTATGCTAACTGTGGCTGAAACAGTGCATACATAAACGATTTTACTCTCATCACATTATTTATTTTTTAAATAATTCAAGAAAAATATATTTTTTATTGAAAGCGTCGTAAAACCTTCAACCAAATCCCCCTCACAATGGAATATTCCGGCGTTGCTAAGATACAAGCCTGAAGACAACAGACAGCGCGTGGGGACCTGTACCTAATAATACTGTCATCAGCTTTTTGTCTCAAAGGTTTTGTCTTGGGCAGTTGTAGAAAACTAACAAAACATTTTTAAGTGTGGGAAATAAAACAATAACATAAAATTAGCATTAAATAAAAGGATTAAGCAACAACATGTACGGTCAATAATTGACCAACAGAGGGCAGTAGAAACCTTCCCGCGGCACCACTCAAAGGACTGAAGTGACTAAACTGTAAAGATAGAACAAACAATAGTGGTAATTTCCTGCTACAACTTTTTTTTTCAACAAAGTAAAAGCATACAATTATTTTGTTTTAAAATATGATCCCCCATATGACGGAAGTCATCATTTTACTGGTCTCTTTTCATTTCACTTCTGTAAACTAGAAAATAAATACAATGACAAAATACACCGTTCATAAGACATCTTAGATTTGAATGAATGAAATATTATTTTAAAATACTTTGTTCTTTACATAATTGAATGTGCTGACAACAAAATCACACAATTTATCAACAGAAATAAAATGTATCAACCCATGAAGGTCTGAATTTGGAGTCACACTCAAAATTAAAGCAGTACTGAATAACTTTTAAAACTTTAAGCTACAATTTTGAAACATGTCTAAGTGGATACTCACCAAAAAACACATTCAGCTTCTTATTAGCCACTCTCAACCCTTAGTAAGAAATGACAACCTATTTCATAATGAAATCTCATTCGAAGTTTATACAGTATTCTTGTTTATGGCGAGTGTGTCCTGTTAATTGTTTGAGCGTATTTCTATGATCCTTCCAAGATGTTTTCTATATAAAAGCCCTCTGGGTCCTTGGCGGCCATTGGTGGGTCTTTCTCCTCTGGGTGTGTACAAACATTTGTCTGTCACTCTGACAATACAAAGAAAGTAAAAATAACATCATATTTAGTGTTCCTGTCCTGGGAGAATTTATTTGATAGGTAAAATGTATTTATGAAAAAATATAGAAACAAAAATAAACTATAAATCTGTTTGTTGAAGTCAAGAATGTGGAATGGTGCATGTTTGTAGCACATCTCAACAAGTAGCATATTTCTGCAGAACACCGGTTCCAGCAATGGCTGTCTGAGACACAGCTGCAGAGAGGTTATTCAGTACTGCTTTAAAGTGGAAAACTACAGGCTGATCCAACATTGATAGTCAAAATAAGGCTAGTGGGTATGGCCTTGACCTGCCTCTATGACTATGACCTCCCTACAATGCATGGATACCTCCTGATGAGTTGTAGGATGGTCTCCCGAGGGCTCTCCTCCCAGAGCTGTACTAAAGCATCCACCAAACTCCTGGACAGTCTGTGGCTTTGGTGGATGGAGCGAGACATGATGTCCCAGATGGAGCAAAAGATGATGTCCCAGGTGTACTCACTTGGATTCAGGTCTGGGGAACGGCCATGCCAGTCCATAGCATCAATGCCTATATCTTGCAGGAACTGCTGACACGCTCCAGCCACATGAGGTCTAGCATTGTTTTACAATAGGAGGAACCCAGGACCAACCTCAGCAGCATATGGTCTCACAAAGGGTCTGAGGATTTCATCTTGGTACCTAATGGCAGTCAGGCTACCTCTGGCGAGCAAATGGAGGGCTGTGCAGCCCCCAAAAGAAGTGCCATCCCTCAAAATTACTGACTGACTACCAAACAGGTCATGCTGGAGGATGTGCTTAGAGAGAGGTTCCTTACCCGTTCCCTACCAGCAAAATTGAAGTATTTGCCCTGATTTCATTATTCGTTTACTGATATTAGTTATTCCCTTTGTTGTAGTTTTTGGAATAGTTTATCAATTGATTGTTGTTAGCCAGAGTGCTAAAGCTACATTTAGATGTGACTCTGCTGTGTTGCAGAGAGGTGCCTGAGTAAATGCCTGAATAAAAATATGCGAGCAATATCTGAACATAGCCTATGTTTTTAGACAAAGGGTTTAGAATTTAACAACTTTACATGAAAATGTAAAAAAAAAATCCTAGAAACT